>JASANG010003365.1:0-159609 GCA_030248215.1 Enoplolaimus lenunculus | reverse complement strand
TCACAGCAGCTTATAATAAGCTGCCTTGCTATTTTACTGCAGTCTCGGATGATTATATGTTTTGTCGTAAGTAAGCAGGGTGGCACCGAACCAATAACATCAATAATTCCGAACCTTGATTCTGAAATTGTTTTCATATAAATAAAAGTACATTTATATATTCTATGAGATCAATGCCAACAGTAAAAGCCGAAAAAAACGCAGATAACAGAAACGTGTGAACTTTGAAATATCGAGAACAAAAATTCATTGAAAATGAATTAAAGGCCATAACCGCGAACGAATGATGAAACATTGTTCGAAAATAGCAGGCAGTTCTAACTCATTCAACAACAGAAACAGATGTTGTTGAAGCTAACTGGATTTTGCTTTTTCAAAATTGAATTGGCTTCCGAATCCGTGCCTTTAAAATTGTGCCTGTTTGAAACCAAATCCGAACTTATGTTGCCACCCTGTTGTTTAGACCTAAATTGCGCTGATGCGTTAATTTTATTAGTGATTCATCTCAACTGAACGAACATAAAGAAGTCAATTTTATCGCAATAGTTCGTTCTTTGTGTGTGGGTCAAAAAAGTTTATTAACTGTGAAAAATTGCCCTCCTCCCATTTTGAGATCCTGGATCTGCCACTGGCTACCGGGTTGTTTGTGCCACTGCAATTCAGCATTAAAAAATTTTAGTTACGCGATTATTTTCAAAATAGCTAGCTGTGGTGCCGGTTTATACCAAAATTCCCTGGCGGATCTTCAATCGCAGTGTACTTATCAGTACGCGCAGAAGTGCAACCTGGCACAAGCTTAGCTTAATTACAATCTTTTGTTGCTAAAATGTCCTGGTTTATATTTTAGATACATACCGATTAAAAACTGTTCAAAAATGAGTAATCTGGATTCTCAAAAATTTAAATTTCAATTAAATGCCGTTCAAGTTGTTTGAAATATATGCAAAATTTATGGTGCGAAAAACGTTTCAAGTTTTGTTGCGCGATTTTTTCTTCGAAAACGATACTACGACGTATGGTATCGCAACGATTCGCGGCCACACTGCTCGTCAACTTACAATTTAAATACGAATTGTCGTCGACAAGACAACCGGTCACGCACAATTGTCCTTAGGCCTAAATCGCTTAAGGCGTACAATTACGCTTATGACTAATGCTTAATTTTTAAATTGGTGCCGTCCGTTTACAAAGTATGAAGTTTTCGTTAACTTAAAGTTCGATTGGTTTCGTTGGCATCGAAAGCGGATCTAAGATTATTCGTTTTGGAGAAGATGCTTTTGTGTTTTAAAATTCTACAGCTTGTTGTAAAACAAATATAGTCAAATTTAAATTACTGATTGCAAATTTCGTTGAATGTGTAACTCATTTTAAATTTTCGTTGTATCTGCGACATATCTGACGACTAAAACGAGAACAAAACACATTGTGCGCTTCTGCTGAACAATTATTTGCATCTGACCTTCAGGTTACACAAAATGCTTTATCATTTAGACGGCGTGCATATAAAATAATTTAAAATCATTCGATACACCAAACTAAAGTTGAAAAAAACAACAACGAAAACTATTTCGCACTTAAAAAAAGTTAACTTGAATATAAAAACAAGAATTGTGCAAAAATTATGCCCATATGTTCATGAATTATCATTAACGGTATTCCTTTCTGACCTTTCCACACGTAATCAAAATTTGATTTTTTCGCTCAAAATATAATATATATTACGCTGTATTAATATTGTTTCGAAACAACGCAATCATACTGACGTTTTTTACCCAGGTGTCAAATATGAAACAACTTTGAGGAACCAACATATGAAAGTTTAACAGACAACTTTTCAGGGGATATATCGAAACAAAAAAATGTACTGGTGTCGCAGGCTTATTGTTCAACCAAAACAAGGTCGGCTCAGGATTATATATTGTTCCCTCCAGATTAATTGGTCCAGTTCTTTTTTGTATTGAGTAATTGGCCTGATAAATTGCTTTGAGGGACGAATGGGGTAAAGGAAAAATGGCCTCAAACACACTTAGTTAAGCTATAACAGTGCATATTGTTGTTAATACCAGATGGCAATTTTGATTTTTTAATTTTAAAATGGATTATTCTTTACCTCCAGAGTAATTGGTCCAGGCCATATTTTTCTATTGAGAAATCAACCTACCAATTGCTTTGAGGGAAGAATTGGGTAAAGGAAAAATTGGCCTGAGACAACTAACAGTACATATTGTTGTTAATACCAACTGGCAACTTTGATTTTTTAATTTCAAAACGGATCATTCTTCCCCCCAGAGTAGTTGGTCCAGGCCAAATTTTTCTATTGAGAAATCAGCCTGCCAATTGGTCTGAGGGAAGGATGTGGTAAGAAAAAATTAGCGTGATTTCCCGGTGGTTGAGTAACAACAGTACATATTGTATTTAATACCAGCTGGCAACTTTGATTTTTTAATTTCGAATCTGCCTCAGTAAACGTCAGCAATTAGTCTGTTCTACCTCCGGTTATGTGTTTTGCCCGTGCTAACTACATGCGCCTGACCATTAAACATAAGATTAAACCTAAACCTAAACCTAAGCCTAAACCTGTGCCTAAATCTAAGGCTAAGCCTAAGCCTAAACCTGTGCCGAAATCTAAGGCGAAGTCTAAGTCTAAGACTATACACATGTCTAATTCTAAGCATAACCCAAAAGCCTAAACACATTTGTATTTCTCAGCCTAAGCCTAAGCCTAAATATATTTGTAATCCTCAGGCTAAGCTAAGCTTCCCATTCTCTTAGTCGAGCAATTCCTCTGTCTCACAGTTCGCAGAGCCACTTAACATGAACCAAGCGTTTATAATACAGAAGTTCTGTTTGTCTTTTCATTATATCATAAAAATCTCTGACTGATATACGAACTATATATCAAAACAGTTGTTTTTGCATCCATGGTAACCCTGAGAATGCCTGAATGCATCTATCAACTTTTGCCATTGTTATTATTATTATTATTACTATTATTATTATTATTATTATTATTATTATTATTATTATTATTATTATTATTATTTCGTGCATAACAACCATTGTTTAGCAACACGATCGAAACTGAGCTTAGTTGTTTAAACGAGTTGATTTGCTGTTTAAAATGTCGGCTTTTACTATTAACAAAACATCTGCTAATTTTTTGTATATATTTCAGGAAAGGCTCGATTTCTTTTTAGTGTTTTATTTTGTACTAAATATTGATAATAAAGGTATTCTCAAATGTTTATAGCATCTATTCGCAGGGTTTAGGGTTGCGCTATACTGGGTGCCTTCCGTCAGCGCATGGTATATCGAACGCACGATAACGTTTGATGACGGACGGTGACAGACGGCGCTGTACGCGTGACGGACGGCGACGGAAGGCGTCGGACGCTGATGGACGGTACCGTACGGGTGACAGACGGCGCTGGACGGGAGGGTAGCGCAACCCTAAGCTGTAGGATGTTGTATGAAAGCCAAATACTCTAGTGACCAGAATAAGACGTGGCCAATAAGAGGGGTCCCCATTTTGAGTCCCAATCAAAAGGAGTTTGAATACCTGAATAAGAGTCCGTAAGCGGATTGAATCTCACAACACTAATTAGAGTCCATAAATGTCAGTTATTCCTAATTGTAGAGCATAAATGACTCCAGGATCAAATACCTAAGTTGTGTTCGAAACCCTCTTATTTGGACCACTACAGTATTTGGTCCCTACGAACAAAAACCACTATTTGCACAACCAATATTATTCGAATTTTTTATGTCAATCTTTATGGCAAACGAACACAAATTCAAATTTTTAATTTTTTCGAATGAATAGTATATATATCTACTCTTTAAAAAACTTAAACAACCTTAACTTTTAAGCTTAAGCTAGTCTAACTGTTTGCTGAATTCAACTCTTTTTAGTGCGAGAAACTAGTAAAGTTTACTGCAAATCATTGTCATTTTCAAAGACAGTGGTTGATACGCACTGCGCAAACATACAATAGCGTTGACCATGACCACCGATGGTCAACAATGGTTGACCCTAAATTTTGTGTTGCCCGTCGATGTGTAACCTTATTGCCAACGCTTAAACTTTTCTATAACCGCTAACTGTACCCATCGACTTAGGCTGGGACGGAATAAAAATGATCTCGCAAAAATTTTCTAAAATTTTTCTAAAATAAAAAACTTGCTTCTATGATCGTGATAGAAAGTTCAGCGCCCTTAACCCATGCGTCAACGATGGAGGCTAGAAAAATATATACCCCCGATATTACTGGGCACCAGAAAATGGCACAACTTAAATGTCTATCAGTAAGTGTATCACATATGTCAAAACAAATTTTGTGACTCGCTCTTCATAAACCGTTTCATGAATTTATACCCCGAAGTAATTAAATCGTGGCTCTATCGCTATATCATAGGCCCAAACCAGAAACTCTACATGAATATTAGGGTTTGCAGTCCGAATATACAATGCAACAGGCATGTTTAGAATAACCAGCTGGATCGTTCAGGTCCAAAAAATTTTACTCGGTCGCACGTGAAAAAATTTTCGTTGAGGTTTTATTAATGCAATCCATGTAGCGATCACGGGCGGAACGATTATCTGCGGGACTGCAATAGAGTGAGCTTAAGTTTTAAACTAATTATTTGCATAGGAATACGCTTAGGTTTAGGAATATGCTTGTACTACTGTAAACGGCCCTGTTCTAAGAATTTTTTGGTTTTGGTCCTGTCACACGAAGACTAAGACCACGATGTTTCATGAACATATGGCTCCAACCGGTATTATACGATGTACCAGGTACTACTTGTCTGTATTAAACAACGGTTTTTGTCAATTTATTCAACTTGATTTTGACTGAAAACCTTGCTTTTAAATGCACCAAAAGTAAACCAGTGTATATAATTACTTCCTTTATTGTTACAGGCTGTGGTGACTTTTTATATATCTGACATGTGTTTTTTGCTTATTCGACTATCCATACGTGCAGTATACAATTATTTGCAATTATTTGCAATTATTTGCAATTAATAATGTAACAATTACAGTGAAAGTCGATGGGCATATGCTTATGGGTCAGTTTGCACAAATGGCTCAACACGTGATGGCTCGCGGGGTTTGAGCGACAGCTTCTGTATGCCGCATTGGCTGCTGTAAGCGATTTAAAGTCGATAAGCCTAGGTTCGTTTCTGTATTACGGAGTAAAATAACTTTTGTTGTGATTTGTAGAAATAAATTCGATCCATAAGAAATTAATGCAAAAAGTGGATTCATGAATGTCAATTTGGAGTGTTCAAGATGTTTTTACCTGATATATGAGTAACATGTAAAAGATTTGGAGTCTCGCTTAAGCTTTACGTTCGTGTTTTCCCGTTTCCCTGTAATTTTAAGCTTTGGAAAATCTACGTAGAATATTATTTGCGTTTCGAATTTGGTATCTGTGTTCAGTGACACATCGCTGTAGATTCATTTACACGTGCAAGTTTTTACAATTACAAGCTCAAACTAAATCACCTGTCTCAGTGTTTACACGGCATATAAGTGTCAGAATTAGGTTTTGACCCACACATTTAATATTCAGAATGTGTTAAAGCTGTATTGATCAAGAAATGCTAAATTATCGATTAAGTTTCTGCTAATTTGACTGCATAGAGTTCCAGAAATGTAAGGTTATTGGTGTTTTTTTGTGAATAAATCTGAATATAAAAGTGCTGCTGTTAAACCTGGTGCATGTGCAGTAGGTAATACGCTATTATAATATGAGCGTTAGCGATTTATCAAAGGCGGATCCATGAGCAACAAAATTTATTGCGGAAATCAGCTTTACCGATGCGCGCGCCGACAAAATGTGAGATGCGCAATGTCATCCGCAAACCAGACAAACCGCGGTTGAAACAAGAGTCGCCGAAAGTTGGAAACGCGTCTGGCTTCTTACTCACTTCACTCGCGAGAGTTTGAGACTATTCTATCTTGCCGTGATTCTTTTAATTGCTTCATACATTGCACCAATGTTAAAATAACAACTAAAATGTTAACAAATTTTCTCGATTTAGATATATATAACTCACCCGAAATGTTGCCAGCAATAATTGTTTTATCTTAATCAGCCGAAATAAACAAAATTCCAACCATGGCATAAAAAATTAAAAGGACGATTTTAAAATTGACTTACGGGTTGTTTTGCAGTAGAATTGTAGTGGTGAAAACATTCTAGTTTTGAACACATTGGCTGAACTGCTAAAGTGTACATGTTTATACACAGAAGAGAGCCAGGTAATGGATTGTCACTCAACGTTAAAACATTTTGAGTTTAAGACAAAACATTTTGAGTTTAAGACATTGTTTAAATATTTCTTATTCAAATTTATTTGAAAATTCGTCTTACCCAACAAATTAATCTTACCAGTTTATGCATGCACAGTATGCTTGCTTTCAGTCATAATTGTCTGCCGCACACCGCTGGACGCCGACGCGGCGGCGTGCGGTAATTGTTAATAAAAACATTTACTGCGGTGGGGTGTGGTACAGTTCTTACCGTCCCGCGTGCCGACGTCCGGTGATGTGCGTCGAGTATAGCTTAACCTTAAGAGTTACGTATAAACCATTATATACTTCAGACGCAGTTGTCTAAATAGTTTATGAATAATGTCTTGAACTAGCAATTTTCAGCTGACAAATTAAGAATAATATTTCTTAAACAATTCATTGTTAAAATGTGATGTTCAAGATATAGATATCAATGTCTTAAATTGAAAATTTTTTCTTATAGACGCAAGACAATTTATCTGTTTGTTGCGACCCCACCATCGGCACAATACATCCACTTTAACTTTCCTTTTTTAGTTTGACGGAGTGGAACAGTGGTTATTTTAGTGTATAATTTTTCGACTGGTTGCGACTTGCGGTGACAATAATTTGACTTTCAGTCAAATAACTTGTTTCGTTTAGAGTAGACTTAATGCCCAGGCGCCAGCTTGAGCTTTGGCTTAATAGGCATAGGCTAAGGAGTAGGCTTCAGCTAAGGCTCCCGAACTTAAAAAGTAATTGCCGGAACCCATTTTTAACACTACTTTTAATCAACACGCCATTTACTTTGAGAACGAAATATGTGTTGTTTCAATGCAAAATGCGCTATAATCTTTGATATATGTATATATATATATATATACATATATATACTTTTACGAAACTCTATACAACCTCTACGGCACCTAATGTACCGATATAGTTTAGAAGTACGTAAATTTTATATCGCTAGAACATTACAAAAGAACATACTGCCATAATACCTCAATCATAAATATATATATACATACAAATATAATTTCGCCAGATCAAACCCAATAGTTGGTATGGTTGTACGTCTATTTAACCTATCGGTAATTCCAGTGCATGGAACTTTCTGGTTCAAAGTTCAACAGTCGCACTCAGTTTTCCTTAGCCTCCCACCGCCGATTAATTGTATGCTGTGCTCAGAGGCAAAAGGGGATTTACAAGCAATATATTCGCACCGTCTCGTAACCGAACCACGAGGAGGGAGCCGGAAAATCCATTGGAGTACGCGGTATTTGGAAAAAACGAACCAAAAGCATTAGAATTGGCCCTTAATTTTGCTAAAAAGTAGCCTAACACATCCCTATTGTTTTTTTCGCTTTCGGCTACAGCTTAGTGTCTAAGCAAAATTTCTGGCTGCGAAAATTTTTTGAAGGTATTAGAGTAAATAACTCACCGCGCGCAAGTGGTCATATGTTTTTCTGGTTCCCTATTTATGTTCGCTCGCAAAAAAAATTTTCTTTGAACTTCATACCAAGGGTTCCAGTGACAGTTTCTTTCTGGTTAAGCTTAGATATACGCTTAAGCTTAAGCTTAGGCTTAGGTAAACGCTTAGGTAAAAAGCTTAGGCTTACGTTTGAGCATATTTGAATCATGTCATACGTCTAAGCCTAGATCTTAAGCGTGAAGCGCACGGCGTATCGCAAAAAGTCATACCAAATTCTAAAACAGAAATCCTGGCAAATACATATATCCCCTGATTCGGTGCTTAACCTAAAAAGCGAACCTATACCAGCCGGTTTATACCTCAATAGTATTATTGCGTTTTAATTGTAGTTTGTTACCCGGTATCCGTATACCACCTAGGTTTCATTATGGTTTTGTTGTTGTTTTTATTGTACGCCGGCTACTAACTGTAGAATAGTACCGTGGGTTGTTTGTATGTCCCCCAATGTTAAGCGTTTTATACACACCACTATCATAATACTCGATCATACATATTGTGTACAGCCCTATGTTAGGATGTGGATTATAAAAAAGTTGTAAAGGTTAGGCCCGTAACTGATGTTGGCCGTGGTTATGGGGTACGTTCAGCCCCCGCTAAAAATTATACTTCCCCTTGAAAAATATTATTCTGTTTATAAGTCGTATGAAATCCAAGCATTGTTGTCCTCAATGTTTTGGATTCTCGTATTTTAAGCGGGCCCGTAGCCAAGGGGGAGGGCAGAGGTGGCGCAGCTCCCCCCCGGAAAAATTGTGGCCCCCTCTAGACAATTTTTAACGTTGCTTGTAACTCATTGAAAACCCTTGAATGACCCTCCGGAAAAATGTTTAGCCCCCGTTACCAAAGTGAGCTGGCTACGGGCCTGATTTTAAGCTTGCTGCCGGTCCAGTATCGCGGCATATTTTTGACCTGAAATGTATGATCATTTCAAGCCAACCCTTTAGGAGAATGGTTGGCTTGCGCTGCCTCTATGTTTCAGTAGTTGAATTCAAAGTGGACAAAGACGAATCAAACCAACGTAGTATTTTGCTCCCTCCTAGAAAATTTTCAACCTTGCTCGTAAGTCTACGAAAGCTCTTGTATGCTCTTCTTGATAAATTTTAGCCCCACCCCCAATACCAAGGTAAGCTGGCTACGTGCCTGTTAAGGTAACTCAAATATGTAATATTCGAAAATCGCTTAGCTTCTTATAATTAATTCAGTCGTTGCATTGGTTTAAACCGACTACGAATTACTAAATGTTCATAAAAACAACGGTCTTAGAATTGCCTGTTCTACCCTCATAATGGTCATTTTAAGTCTTAGTGAACTACTTTGAGAGTTTCTTGTTGAAAAGCAACAGAAACACAGGTTAGAAAACGTAAAAAAACACAAAACGTAATTTCGGATATCCACGAATGAATAATGTTACGTACTCATCACGTATTTAAAAAGACTAATCTATACACTGCGTTGCTGGTTAAGATCCGGTTCCGGTTTTCATAGAAAGTACACTATCCGGCTCCAGTTCTTGATCTTCCGTATTTGGACATCAGGCATAACCGCGCTCGATAAAGGAAAAGTTATGCCAGGCAGAAAAATACTGCACTCGAAGGGTGCAATTTTGTAGGGAAAAATAGGGCACGGCCCCTGCCTGGGTAAAGAATCAATTTGATTATTGTTTATTGGAATAAACCTCTAACACTAGCAATCAATGTATTATAAGTTTAGACAAAAGTAAACTTTTTACCTAAGCCTAAGTCTCTTTATGAAAATGTCCATCTCTAAAAGTATTTTATTTTTCTAAAGGTCGGCACATACAAAGATCAGGGGCGGAACGTTTTTCTGTGGGACTGCAACACAGTAAGGTTAAGCATTGGACTTATTTTTTTGCTTGGCTTAGGCATTGGCTTAGGCTTAGGGTTACGAATATGCTTAGAATACCGTTACGCACCTGTTCTTTACACTGGCCCAAACGTGGCATAGCAAATATATACTTTCGTTTTTGAAATTTTTAATTTGCACCAAGGGTGAATAATAGTTTTTGAGTTTGTGTTTAATCTGTGCAGTATTTTGCAGCTATTTGGATACAAAGAAAACACACTGTAAGCTTCTGATTAATGGTTTGTAAATAGCAAAATTTTCAGCAGGATGGGGCTGGAAGGATGATGCATTACTCGCCCGTGCCTGAGTTCGCTCTTGGAGTTTTTGTCGATATGTCTGGTGCGTTTGTTGATGTGTGTCAAGTGATGTACAGTATCCTTTCGATTATTTACCAAACGTGCTCAGGGGCGTTTTATGTGGGACGACAGATGCCCCATGAAATTCGTTGAGTTTCGACAGTAGCGGATCTTGAAATTTGTAAAAAAGGTGGGCTAGGGCAAGATATAATGGTGGGAAAAACTCGCTATTGATGCGAGCAAGCCGCTGAATACCATATTAGAGCTAAACTTTAACACGAAATTATGGGTTTGATTATTATTGGGGCACGTTAGTCGAGGTGTTCCCCATGAATCAGCCATTGAATGACAAAAAACAGATAGACCGACTGAAGAATAGTATGGTGGATTTAAGAGGTCAAGAAAATTTTGTCACTAGCTAGTCTTGCTTTGCAGTGACCCGAATACGAGGGGTGGGGAGACTGATATTTATTTGCCTCTTCACAATGTTCCCCCTATTATTCGGTTACGAACTGTTAAGTATTTTTAACCCGCTCTCCACTTCTCTTCGTTACTGGTTTATTTACGGTATTGCAACTATCAGTTGAATTAAACGTTTATTTGCCGTACATCAAAAGCATGAGCGATAATGCAAGGTTATACTTTGAAATGTATTTTCAAAACTTACATATGCTTTCAAGTTTCGACTCAACTGGTCCTGCTGTTATTTATGCACTACAATTAGGGATAATTGACAATTATCGACTCTAAGTGCTTAATGACTCTGTTTGCTTATGGACTGTTATCAGGGATACGCACTCCTATTGATTAGGACTCAAAACGGGGACCCCCCTCTTATTCGGGTCACTACAGTACTGCAAATCTTTACCTAAACTTATACCATTCTGAAATGAAATTCGGGCTACGCCACTGACGGGCTATTTATTACAATCCTGTCGTCGTGTTTTCAAACCCTTTGGGTGCTGAATTTTTGTCTGGTGCTGAAACTTCGTAACTACTGCCTATTAAGTACACTGCATTATAAACTCGTTGCGTTTTTTTTCTGCAAATTTCAATAAAATCGTTAACATTTTTCATGTTTTTAAAAAGTATAAAGTTTCTTCAAAATAAGTTTCTGTTAACTTTCTCAGTGCATACGTAACGTAATATTAACACTGCGTTTGGTAATGATATAAAAACTGTACCATTCTTGAAACAGGCAGAGGATTGCAAATTGTCTGGCTGATTCACGTGTAAGACCAGTAACAGGTGTCGCTATTTTGTTACTTGACCCAAATCAATTAAGTGAAAATTGTTAGAAAATGCAAAATTAATAGCGACTTTAGCTCTAAAGCGTAAGTTTTGTTTTGAAATTTTGACATAAATTTGGCTCGAGTACAAGTTGAGAATACTGAGCCTAAATTTTAAGTCAACAGATCCGATTTATGTCTCTGTAGCCTAACCGTTTCAAAACAATTTGAAATTTTGAAAAAACAACATCGCATACAAAATGTTGTTTATTTGTGTCATTAATTTGTAAAAAAAAACAGCATATCACATTGATGTAAAAAAGAAAAATTTGTTGCGATCGCAATGAGAACACAACGCCGCCGAAGTGTTTACCCGGCTTTGACCCCATACAATGAGGATTGTGCGCGCCCCTGACATTCCTGTCAATCAATAGGAAAACTGATTTTTTTTATTGTTTGAATATCAACACATAACTGGGTTTATTATATTGGGTTTTAGTGTATATATTTTTAAATATTGGTGTGATTTTGGCTTCGTCACATAACGGGTTTTAATGAAACGAGATGGCACGTCGTGTTGGGAAGGTTTTGCGACTTCGGTATAATTTGTAATCTTGCATGTAGAAAGTACAGTTATGCTTTTTGGCGCGTTTTTTTGGGGGGGTTGGGGGTTTTTAGAAAATTGGTTTCAAAAAAATCTCTACCGATGAGAAATACCTGGAATCGTCGCTTGCTGTTATGGCGGATTTGTTAGAAAAAGTATTGCAGGTATTGAGTAAAATTTCTCCCAATATTTTTATGGAAGCTAAAATGTTATGGAAGTGTTTTCAAACGATGGACTAAGGACTCATTGAAAACTTAGAAATTAATATTTTGATAGGATGCTTAGATTCACTGGGGCCTGTCCAAAAACTTTTGTGCTAAAATCTTCAGTGTAATGCCCCCTCTTACAATATTTTGGTGCGTTTTTAATTTAAACTTTCTTCCGACGCCCTTAATTTAGCCTTTAGCCCTTTGGAAATATTAGTTACGTTCATTAGTAGTTGATCCATTTCAGCCCCTACGTACTGTGCTAGAGTTTAGCGCATGACACACAAGTTGTCAGAAACTGTAACTGTTATGTCTTTAGCCTGTATTTATACAAGCGGTCGCCTGAATAATTAACAAAAATATGGTAAAAAATTCTTTAAATCAATAGAACGACGAACTTTAACTGAGGCTAAAAATATAATTTTGAACTGATAAAAATTACGAACTAAAATACCAAATTAATATTAAAAAAGTACGTTTACATCAGTAGGTAAAGCCAAAATTGGCAACATTGTGGAACGAGCGGGTATAGGAGTTGACGAAACAGTTTATTGTATGCCAGAACTTGCGGATTCGCATGAGTGGTCGAGGCAGGCATTGCTTCCGGCAAAGATCAAAACCAAAATTTGTATTAAGAATTAGTACCAACATTACTTTTTAGAACTGGCTCGCTTGATTAAATCATGAGGACGACCTCAAATATGAACGAATTTTAATTTACTTTGTCACTGTGCTTTACTTCCTGTCTGCTGATATGCGCTGTATTGAGGTTGGAATTTTCATTTTTCATTTCCGTTCGCATCCTCATTGATGGTCACTGGCAGAACATTGAATTTGAAGAGTGTAAGTTAGGCATATGAGCAAAACGTGCAATAGGTTCACAGAGTGACACCATTCAGCAATATTTTAACTCCGTATAAACATATAAAATAGCTTGCAAACCATGCGAACCAGCTGGTTCTTCTGGCACTTATCTCTACCGGCATCAATTGGTCCTGTGTTAATACTGTTTACCGATTTCGTTAAAATTTCACATTTTAAACTAAATTCACTCGTCATGAAGTTGGTGCAATTTTAAATTTTATTTTTCGATTTTGACCTTGGCACAAATATACAACGTGCAGTCATTGTATCTAAATGATTACTCGAGTTAATAGCTTGAGATAAAATATTTTTTTAAATATTTTTAGTTGAACTGATAGTTGAATTTTTTGTTTACTCGAACTTGTTTCGTGGATTTGCAAATACAACTTGACTGGCATGCGATTTTGGAAGAACATTTTGACTCGAGGGACACGAAAAAATAGCGGACCACGCAGACATACGAATTCATTTTCAGCAGTATATTGTTTAATTTACCAGTCGTAGTGGGACCACGTGTATTGAGCGAAGCTCGAACACACGTAAGCAGTTATGCTTATATGCAAATTATCTATTAGCTGACTACTCAATTATCGGTTTTGGACGTTTGTAAACAGTCTATACAGATTCCTCGCATCGAAAAACCCTTTAATTCTGAAATTAGATTGCATGTAACTTTAAAAATTAGTGAAATAATGTAGAAAATCCTAATTTGTGCTTAATTAATTATTCATAATTAGCCAGTAGCTAATAAACGGCTTAAAATTTTATTATCCCAATGCTAGGTTAACACACAAGGATAATTGGCTTTCCAACAAAGAAAGTTTATCAAAATCGGTTCAGGCATTCCTGAGCTTCTCTTCGGACGGACAGACGGACGTCCACCTTTCGACCCCAGAGTACGGAACATAAAACGCTTCGCGAAACTCCGAGCTTCGCTCGGAGTTTCCCTTCGGTCAATTTGGGAACCGGTTTAGTTTTGCGGCTTAGGTCGTCTGGTATCCTCTTTGCGAAATATGGGATTGACTCGAATCGATACTAAGGCCACATGACAGGGTGAACCCGTCTATCGGTGTTGAAGCTTGTTTTGGATGGCTTTAAGAGCGGATATTCAATCTGTGGACTCTTATACCATCGAAATAAACCCCTTAATGAATAATTATTCCCATCGACAACAACTGTAAGATTTTCCTTCCCCCCTCGAGGGAAAATTAGCTTGTGGTGGTTTCAGAGTGTGAACTCTATAGATTTTGTTCGCGGGTGCGAGTACGTGTTGATAAAACAGTGCTCAATTAAAATTTCAGCTGAAAATTGTATCACAAGCAATGATTAAAATATTTTTGCGAAAAATAGTCAAGAAATCAAACCCCTTGTAGTTACGTCTGTTTAACAAAGCAGAATGCTTACTGACTCAGACTTTACTAAAGATTTCAAATTTTGCATACAATTACGTTTGCTTAAATTTGCTCTGAGTAAAATTTTAAACTGAGATTGGCCAATTTTTGAAAAGAGTTGGTTGGTGTGACAGAATGAGTCACATTTGAAATGATGTTTTGTACTCAAATAGCACTATTGGCTACAAAATAAGATTTTATTTATTCGAAACTAATGTTGAAAGTTTACAAAATATAAAATATCGAATTTACGTTGCTGCAGTCGAACTGTGACTACTACAGGTGATTTATAGTTGTTCGCGCTTATCACACTATTAACGATGTCAGTGCTTGTATATTGAAATATTTGTCGCGCATATTGCTAATTGGCGTGGTGGTAGGTCTTGCAAGTTTCGAATCAGTGAATGTGTTAGGATTCCAAATGCAACACATTTTTCGCATTTGATTCGCCCGCTACACCAGCACCAATTTAGAGTTTCTCAATTGCAGGAGTTCGATAGTTTGAAAACTTCTTGTTATTTTGTGACATGCTATACGCAGTCGAAGACTACGCTCAAGATCAGGCTGAGGCTAAGGTAAAGCCTTAGGCAAAAGCTTCGACTCAGGGTCAGACATGTCTTCTGCAAAATCTAAGCCTTAGCCTAAGTCAAACCGTGCGGAGAAAAGTAAGCCTAAGTCTAAACTTGTGTCTGAGGTTAATCCTGTGGGGGAATGTACAAGAACACATCGGACTCCATACAGGACTAAAAGGCAAGTGAGTTCCGAGTAGAGCATTATACCGCGGGTACATTGATTTATGCGCACGAATCAACAGCGGTCCAACAGCTTAAACCATACCCAGGTAAAACTATATTATATAACTACTATTTCATAAGCAGTAAACTCGTTTGTTTGCCGCCCTAAAATAATTCACGATGCAGAACATTCAATTTAGACACACTGTGTGTACGCATGTATGCATGCATACGACTATAAAGTTGTTTCAAACTGCAGTTTTGTTATTTTTAAAAGCCTAGCATATCACCGGTTGTTTACGTATTTTCGTTGAAAACTAATAGGGGGTTAAGCGTCTAACTAAATACAAGACGAATACTAAATTTCGCAACAAGAATAACGGTCGTCTATAGAGAACGAAGTATCGATGCGGCTAAATATTCGAGTACAAATTTACGCTGAAATACTGATGCTAGACATCACAAAGAGGGGAAACAAAGTATAAGAATTAAAAACTGTGACAGTTATTTATTAAGACCTTACAAAATATCGGAATAGCAATTATAACTGGTGGAGCTAAAAATGGGGGGTGGAGCAAATATCGAGAGGATATCGAAGGGGTAGAAAAATCGTCGCGGGGGGGAGACTGAATATGAACTACAATTGCATGCAAAGTCGTGTTACGTTAACACGAAAGCAATTTTAAAGCGCAGTGGTAGTATTAACGTTACGGGACACAGCTGTACTTGTATAACGCATATGTGAATTTTTGCTGTTATAGAGATAAATTTTGTTGCGTTTCAATATTAAAACGTTATTCAATACGGCGTAACAAAACGGCATGGGGGGAGCTAGACAGTCATGCCCCTCCCCAAATAACTATACTTTAAAGGTAAAAACGTTGCCTTATTTGTCCTTTGTTAGCAATCGGTCAATTTTATATAAAAAATAGAGTTTAGTCAGTTTTCACTGGCGGCGCCCGCAAAACTAAATTCCGTGATACGCTACTGTGCAGCTGGATCTGACAGTGGCAGATTGAGAAACTTGTGGCTAGGGTGAACGCGATATACAATGGTGAATAAAGCTCGCAAGCGAATCGGTTGAGAAGCTAAACGCAGTTTTAGTGCTAAATCTTAAATACAAAATTTTGGTTTTGAACCCTGTTGGATACGACAACCATGCACGGTCTGGGTGGGCCTCTCTTGGATCCACCAGTGGGATTGTGAGAAGTACTAAGGTATTGAATATCGAAACGTTTAAAGGCTGATTGGTAGTAGTAAAACGACGAAAATTGACGGCGAATATAAAAACAACATATTTTATGGAGACAAAAAGCGACCAAATACACACCAAGAATTTGAAAGTTTTTTTTCAACAAAAATTGTCCAGTTTTAAATGTATTTCGCCTATTTTTGACTAAAACGTCATCCGAAATAGGCTGAGACAGTGTGAGTGAGAGATGAATGGTTGAATAAAGTTTTTTGTTGAAATAAAATTCAAAGAGAATTTCTTACGTTGAACATTTTATGTACAAGAAGATTGCGATATAAATTATATTACAGAAATTTACTTTCTTGATGTAGCTCGCTGCTATTGACAATCGTTACTAACTGGTGATATGCGTTATAGCCAGCTTAAATACTGCAGTGACCCGAATAAGACGACGGACTGATATTTATTTTGCCTGTCCAGAGTACACCGCCTAAGTATTCGGTTACGGGTTGTTATTTGTTTTTAATTCACATCGTGTTAGTCGAACCCAACTCCCTTCTTTTTTATATTGTTTCTTTTGAGCAGAACTGAATTTGCTCAGAAGCATTTTTGTCGGTTTCCATGCCGGTTAATCTTTTTTTTAAGATTATATAATGTTTATGTGGTTGTCGGAGTGTCTGTTAAATATTGATGCAGTATAAAACATTCTTTTGTTTTGGTTTCTGTTACAAATTCTAATGAGGACTTGTGGACTCGGTCAACTAAGGTACTCTAATTAGGAATACGGACTTCTATTGATTGGAACGCAGAATGGAGACCCCATTATTACCCCCCTCCCCCCGCTTATTCAGGTGAATACAGAAGGCCAACGCCACTGAAGCGGATTACTAATTGGTCAAGGCCAATTTGCTATTCTGAACAAATCGCATTTGCATTTTGAAATGTGTTAAATAGCAACTTATCGATTGTTCAAGATACCTTAAGACAACTCGAACGCTGATTCGCTGTCAGGTAGTTAATCTGATCGCCGAATAAAATTTACCTGTTTGGTAAACTCTTTGTCAGGGTAGTTTTGGCCAACGTGTTTAGAATGGCTGCCGAAACTATTTCATAGGTGATTATCGGGCGTGAAAAACTCACAAAATGTCGGAACTCTTGTATGACAAATTCAATACATACTGGCTGGGTTTCTGAAATCCAGGCCAATGTTACTATAAGGAGCGTAACAATAGATTAAGCTTATTCCTAAGCGTAAGCCTAAGCCTAAGCATAAACAAAAAATATAATCTAGAATCTAAACCTATTCTTTTATTGACTCACCACAGACCTGGACGCCGCTTAAAGTAACATGGCCCGAAATCATAATAAGTACAACTTAGTGCACGTTCTAAGTAAATACTTACCGTTTTTAAAAGCGTGCTTAGGCCCGTAGTCAGCTAACCTTGCTAGGGGGGCTAAAAATTTTTCAGGAGGGGCATTCAAGGGTTTTCAATGAGTTAGAAGCAAGGTTGACAACTTTCTAGGGTGGGCCCAAAAGTTTCCAGGTGGGGTGAGCCACCCAGATCCCTTGATTACGGGCCCGAGCGTACTAGAGTAAAATACCTAAGCCACTTACTAAATTTGGTATATTACGGATCAACGGTGCTCAGACATACGAAAATTGAAACTGTAAACTGCATGGTGCATTCTAGGCATAAAACAAAAGCATTACCTTTTCATTTTGACCATTGCTCACACTTCTGTTTTGTTTTTGCTTAAAAAGTTAAGTATTAACTTAAGTTGGCGACTTAAGTAATTTTACTTAAGTATAACTTAAGTAAATAAGTAAGATTTCAGAAACAGCCATTGTTTGCAAAATGTACGCTGTAGTATGTGGCCAATCGTGCGCAAAATCCAACATACCAAAAAGGCAAAATTCGTTTTCAAATACTTGTTACGTATATACAAATTGTGATTTTTTCAATCTGTAAATGTGGCGAATTTCAATGTAGCATTGAGTATTGAGGGAATTCAAATGCGTTATTGTCAACCTATATATTCAACTGAACTAAAGTTGAATTCTAAATATATGAGTTCTATCAATAGCGTTGTGTACTCAATGTATTTTTTGTCAAAAAATATATATACTGTTTGTTTACAATATGTTGTTAATAGTTTATATTTCATTTTCTTTGTCATTTTTTTGAATGTTAATCAGTGGCTGATATATGAGCGTGTGTACAGAGCGGATATAATCAACGAAAATAACCCACCCAGGTTTGGTAGTCATAGACGCTTTTCGGGTTTTTTTTCATTAACAGAAGCATGGCCATAACCATTCCATTCCTACGAAGGAAATTATCTTTGTTCTACAAGTGATCCCTTTGGTTCCTTGACCAGTGTGTAGAACAGCGACGTAACAGCAGTATAAACATATTCCTAAGCCAAAGTCTAAGCGAAAAAATGAGCTTTTAAATAAGCCTAAATCTGAGCAAACAATATATCTAAAGCTTAGCTTACTCTATTGCAGTCCCGCAGAAACACGTTCAGCCCCTGATCTTTACACGGGCAGGCCCCTTGAGCATTTAAAGTCGTCTGATTGGGAATTGACACCGCCAGATAGGAAACCTTAATTGAAATCTTAGTTAAGGCAATTTCAGCTGATCCTACAAAGAGTGAATGATTTGTTTCGCTTAAACAAATATTTTGCCCCCTCCCACCCCAGAAAACATTTAACCTTGCTTGTAAATCATTGCAAATCCTTGTGTGCCCCTCCCAAAATTTGTCCGCTAACTGACTACAGCATTCGACTGATCGTTAATGTTTCTAATTATGAAAAATGTCCTACCTCTGAAACGGGGTGGTGGGTGTAAACTAAAAGAATGCCGAAACGGTTACTTCCTGCTGTAACGTAGAAAGTACCCAGTTGCATGCTCTTGTCTAAGAATATCATCCGCATTTGATCCAGGTGACTGTGACTAATAACCGCTTAGGCTTTTAGTCTTGGGGTAAAAGTTTGAGCTCGGAGCAACGTCACCACATAGTATTCAGATCGCCAATCAGTTAAAATAATATTTAACAGGTTTTCAGAAATTTACACTCAGCCAAACCGATGACATATATTTCGTAGTAACCAGTTTAAGATTACCTTGTAATATATGCTTATAACTGCACCAGGTATGCTATAACCCTACTGTACAACGCCTACTATACATTCTGTTCAGCTGGTACAAGCGATACAAAACCGGAAATTATCAGTTTTAAGCAATTTTGACGTACCTGATTTCACACTTACAGCGTCATTCATCCCCTCTTTTTGTATTTATCAACTATACTGCAACGCAAAGATTATATACCTGTGCACCCCTGAATTTATGAAATTTCAACAATGAAAAACGGTTGTGTAACATCCCACCAGGCAAACGGCTACATTACAGTTCCAATAAAACCTGATAATTTGGACATGGTCGCAAATGGGGGTCTGCCTCGGTCTGCAAAATCAATAACCGCAGCTGATTTAATGCTGCCCCCCTCAGAGAGAAAGTGTTCTGAAATTGCGAACGGAGCTGCCCCTGCGGCCGACATCAGCTTGCCCCGGGACCGGAAACGTACCGGTGTGGCATTTGGGTTGTTGATATGCGCGTGGTTGGCGAATGACGTAGCGCTGGCGTGGATTCATGAACGCGTCCCAATTGGAGTCGCGCCGTTGCCTGATTTATTGTTTTCGGTAAGTATTCAGAGTTGGTATGGGGTGTACGAGAAGAGGGCTGAAGGATGAACTCCCTCAACTTGCAATGACTTTAACCCAGTAAGTTTTGATTCCTTTAATGTTTCGGCTACAATTGTAAATATATCTCCGGCTCCGGGAGAAAATGGAGGTTAAGCACCGAGGTTCGCTGATGCGTTGAAGTCACTCTCCCAATGATTTTAACCAAATATTGCTTGCTTGACAGGAAGCCGATTACTCGCAGTACATGCGAAGGTCTGTTTCCGGCTCTGGCAGAAAACAAAAGTCAAAGTTCGATAGAATTGTCGCTAAGGGATCCGGCTAATTTCGGCAGCAAAATTTTTTTGCGTTTTTATAAGCGTTTTACCATAGGCATAGTTAGGTAGGGTGCCATAACACTACTAAGGGTTTGATTTATTATTGTCTAAAAAAGTTTTTGACCAATTGGAGATATTTCAAAAGTTTCAAATAAGTAAGTTATTGATCTCGAAATAATTCAGAAAATTTTTTGGAAATATGAGAAAAATAAATTTGGGTACACTGTTGTCGGACAGCCAGTCTTCTGTTTTGATTGTGCATATACTTCAAAAAATAAAATCCATTAATGTATCCTCAAATGCGTATAGCAACTATAACCTGTTAGTGACAAGTGTTCAAAATAACGAACTCTTGCAATAGCGGATCTCAAAATTTGCACAGAAGTAGGAGACAAATGAAATGCCAAAAATGGGTTAAATTGCACACTTCACCATTGACTGGTTCGATAGCTACTAGACTGGTGTTAGGTGCTGCACGCGTTTGAGGATGCGGGCCAAGATGGTAGCGGTGCAAATTTCAGCCATAGACCAGGAGCGGAACAGTAGTATAACCACATATCTTAACCTTAGTCTAATCCTACACATACGCGCAAAAATGAGCTTATACCTCAGCTTAAGCCTAAGCAAAAAATAGTCTATTACTTAAGTTTAAGCCTAAGCAAAAAATAGTCTATAGCTTAAGTTTAAGCCTAAGCAAAAAATAGTCTATAGCTTAAGCTTAAGCCTAAGCAAAAAATAGTCTATAGCTTAAGCTTAAGCCTAAGCAAAAAATAGTCTATAGCTTAAGCTTAAGCCTAACAAAAAATAGTCTATAGCTTAAGCTTAAGCCTAAGCAAAAAATAGTCTATAGCTTAAGCTTAAGCCTAAGGAAAAAATAGTCTATAGCTTAAGCTTAAGCCTAAGCAAAAAATAGTCTATAGCTTAAGCTTAAGCCTAACCAAAAAATAGTCTATAGCTTAAGCTTAAGCCTAAGCAAAAAATAGTCTATAGCTTAAGCTTAAGCCTAACCAAAAAATAGTCTATAGCTTAAGCTTAAGCCTAAGCAAAAAATAGTCTATAGCTTAAGCTTAAGCCTAACCAAAAAATAGTCTATAGCTTAAGCTTAAGCCTAAGCAAAAAATAGTCTAAAGCTTACGCTTACTCTGTTTCAAACCCACAGAACAACGTTGCGCCCCTGATGTTTACATGGGCCTAAATATTAATGAAATTTCAGTTGTTTCCCGAACGCACTGAACTTGTCAAAGTCACCGAAACATTTATGGTGTCAAATGTTGTTCTTCTCGTGGTTATAATGATACTTCATCGATATCGATGGATTGTACTGCGACGGGTTCTGTTCATGACTGCGCTGGCGTATTTTGGACGCGCTTTTTGTATCGTACTCATTCAAGTTCCTGTGCCCAGTACAAAGACGTACTGTGCCCCGAAGGTAAAACGGTATCTGTTACTTACAATAAAACGTCACTGACGCATACAAGATGAACGATAAAGCGGATATAATTCGTGCACAAATTTTCCGACAAATTAACAACAAGTAAAAGCACTTTTAACATTTTTCGAAAACAAACCGATGTTTCTAGCGGTCATAAAATTGTGTTTGATGAGATTATACCGTCTTCCGAAACAAAAAATACTGGGCTTCCGGCTTTGAATACTTGAGTAGATCGTGTCACAATTTATCATTTAAACGCTTACGGCGAATTGGCGAATATTAACCTACAACATTAAATCGTGCCCGTAGCCAAGGCGGCGTCCGGAGGTGTGGGTGGGTTGAGTCTCGCTGGAAAAATTTTGTCCCCCTTCTTCTAAGGCAAGAAAACCCTAAATGTCGCATAATGTACGCAAAAAATTCTGGTTATCGCTGATTTTTACGAGATTTATAACAAGGTATATAAGACTACAAATGGTGTCGAGAGATGATACTTTGAAAAGCAATTTTATTTTAAGCTGTAGAATTTATGAATTCATCCACTAAGTCCTAGATGTGGGATACATTTTGCCACTTGCTATGGTTGCTCAAAAAGTTGTTGCGAAATGAAACGATTGCAACGCCTCAGACAGACTATTCTCTTTATTTTTTAGATCAACCACACCTCAACATCAGTTGTCCTGCGTCGCTCTCTGCGCTTGTTGGTCAATCTAGGCATGGACAGCATCCATGGCCGAGTCCTTTGCGGTGACCTGATCTATTCCGGCCATACCATTACCCTCATGATGAGCGCCTTAGCTGTGAACCGCTATGGACCGTCACAACAACGCCGCCTTCACAGAATTCTATCGTGGACAAGCTACATTTGTTCGCTGTCAGCAATGTTCAGTATATTAATTGCACGAAAACACTATACTATTGATGTGGTACTGGCGTATTTTGTATGTACGCGAATATTTTGGATATATCACGGCTTGATTGAGGCACATTTATCACGGGGGCCGCTAGGAATGACAGCGTCGTTGCTCCCTGGATCCGGGGTCAATTTAAGGTTTGAAGATCAAGCGTGTCGGAACGGAAGCAGCAATCAGTATCATGAAATACATTTAAGCGAAAGGTATACGGAAAAATTGTCGCCTTTAGCAGCCTTTGATGCGTCTAGTCACCGTTCGAGCCTTGCGAATGTTATTTGGTATCCTGTATTTGACTATTTTGAGCATGATGTTCGGTATCCGGTTCCGAACGTTTTTACCGGTTTGAAGCTGAGGTGATATCCTGTGTAATAAAAGCGGAGTTGGAGAGCTTGTTTTTGTTTTGATTTTTATGAGAGTTTAAGGGTGTCAGAAGCATTTCTGCTGGTGTGGGGTGAAGCAAATTTTAAACGGTGCAAAGCTATATGCAAATGTAAGACAATGGTTTCAATTGGGGCCAGTTTAAGACTTTAAGAACGTATCGACTTTTCGGATACATTTTGCAAACCCGATTAGATCTAGCAATGATCAAGTTTATTTCTATGAAAGCCAAATGCTGTAGTGACCCATATAAGAGGGGGGCAACAAGAGGGTGATCCCTATTTTGAGTCCCAATAAATAGGAGTCCGTATCCCTAATAAGAGTCATAAACCCTAATCAGCAGGGTGCAACCGGAATTACAATTTACCGGAACCGGAACCGGAATTTGAAAATTTTACCGGAACCGGAACCGGAAAATGAAAAATGCATTTCACCAAAAATTTCATTTTAATCTTATTTTTGCTCTATTATTTGTGAAATAACCTTAGTCGAACATAGGTATTTATTTTATTTGTTGTATTTTAGATTTTCATCATCGACTGAAGTGAAATCCACCATCAATGGCTTATATTCGGAGTACAAGTGGCTGTCAAAAGAGATTCTTAAAAATTAGCAAAGTTAAGAAAACGGCCAAATTATAATACCGGAATTTTTAAATCCGGTAAAAATTTACCGGAACCGGAACCGGAACCGGAAGGTGAAAAATTGCCGGAACCGGAACCGGAATTCCGGTTACACCCTGCTAATCAGAGTCCATAAATGTCAATTATCCCTAATTGTAGCGCATAAATGATTCCAGGACCAAATAAAGTTGAGTTCGAAACGTTAAAGCATACTTAAATTTTGAAAGCACATTTCTACGTATAATTTTGCATCATCGCTCAAGCTTTTGATGAAAGACAAATAAACATTTTATTCAACGGATAGTTGCAATACCGAATATATTTCAGTAACGAAGGGTAGCGGAGGGCGGGTTAAAAATGAATAAACAGTCGTAACCGAAAAATAGTGGGTACCCTCTGGAGAAGCCAAATAAATATCAGTTCCCCTCTTATTCGGGTCACTACAGTATATGGGGCAAATACCCAATTTCACCCCCAAGATTTCAACACCCTATAGAATGATACTGTTGCTATTATAAAGGTTGCGCTACAGTTGGGGCAAGACAGCGTGTCATTAAACCGAACCACAGCGGCTTCACTAAACAAAAATTTGCATTTTTGTAACAATTGTCACAAAGCAATTGCATCTCCAATTGCAAACGGCGTTAAGGCAAGGTGAATCGGGCTGTTTGTTACATACGGAGCACCCTTTATATGTGATAACTTGCAGACTCATTAACGTCGAAAAATAACAAGATAAAGCGTTTGCCTTCTCGCTGTCACTATTTTTATAATTCTCTAGCACGCTTTTGACTCCTAGTTGCCTCTGAGTTACAACCAAAGGTAAAAAACCGGAGTCGAAATTGGAACCAGGGTGAAAATAAGTCAAAAACACGCTTTTAAAGTCACTAAATTTCTGAGATGTGTCATATTTGCGCGTTGAGGACGTCACAGAAATTTTCAATAGAAATTTACATTCAGAGTTTCTGCAAATTTGCTTTTGCGACCAAATTAAAGTGCCATTTTTTGTTATTTGTACTGCGTTTTTGCTGTGATTGTACACACTTGCCTGCCAATAAAATGCACATTGTATTTTAATATATTATAAAGTAAAGACATAATGAGAGATCAATAATGGATTCAATCAAACAACTTCAGTTGAGATCCTACTTAAACCACTGTTTCAAACCTTAAGTACGCTTTAAAGTTTCAAACTCAAATTTATTTGGTCCTGGTGTCATTTTTATGTACTACAAAGGATAGTTGACATTTATCGGCTCTAATGAGGGTTTAGGGACTCTATCCGCTTGCTTACGGACTCTTATTAAAGATACGGACACCTACTGATTTCGACTCAAATAGAGGCTACCTCCCCTAAAATTTGTTTGATGCGTTTCACTTTTACTTTTGGTACAACTTCGAGAAAAAATTACCCTGATTTTGTTAAAAATAAAACTGCAAAACCAATCCGCTTGCTTACGGACTCTTATTAAAGATACGGACACCTACTGATTTCGACTCAAATAGAGGCTACCTCCCCTAAAATTTGTTTGATGCGTTTCACTTTTACTTTTGGTACAACTTCGAGAAAAAATTACCCTGATTTTGTTAAAAATAAAACTGCAAAACCAAAAGATGAACTACAACTCACAGATATTTGCTCAAATTAATATCAGATAAAACATCATTACATCCTGGGTCGTGGCTAAAATTTTGGTTTGGTAGGCCATATCTCTAACATTCGTATAAATCAACTCGTAAAAGTGTGATGCGATACTTGTCATGCGGCGCCGTCCGTCGGTGTCCCGCCCTATGACATCGTTCATCGTGTGTGAACGGATGCGCGACATCGGACTTTACACAGTGTCATGCTGAGAAAGCACAAATTCCCGAGACGATGATTGTAGAAGTCATAGTAGCCGCTTCAAATATTAAGTTTCTGTTTGCGGCTATCATTTGGTAAAATATGCCCCTTGTTCACGTACCATACCTGGTGTGAAAATTTCGTGAACGAAGCGAGCAGAAGTATACACCTTTTATTCAAACTTGTCAAAAAGGTCCATTTTTCAGTCCAACAGTGTTTTTAAATTAAATTTGGCTTGCAACGAGTATCTCTTTCAGGCCGGGCTCCCCCACCGAAGTGTGTTGGTGGTACCTTTAGTGCGGCGATGACTAACACTGGTCGGTATTTGAAGATCGCACACCGGAACAGAACCGGACCTTAGTCTTTTAACAGAGCAGACTTCCACGGCAAAATTTCAATATTGAAAGGTTCGATGCAAAGACAATATTGCACCTCGCGAACTTCCGTCCAGGCCCCTTGCGGTTGGCATAGCTGCTTCAATTTCCTGTAGAAATCTACGCATGTTTAAACCAACTGAGAGAGTAGATATTCCAAATGTCGTTCGGGAACAAGTTTTTCGAAAAGTTTTTCAATTGGTTGGGGAATATTGTTTCCTTGGCTTCTTCCTTTGACCTTTGGCTACATCACTCTTTGCAATACTGCCAATATAGATATATACGTGCTGTTTATTATGATATTGTCCAAAATTATACTTAGCTAGGTGTATGAAATAATGAAATCGAAATTATCCAAAGTTTGGCAGTTTATAGTTGTGTTAATTTTATTTTGTTCTTTGAGGGATCTGGCAATTTCTACCGCGTGAGATGTAATAATGGAAAAAACTCGTGAGCGTAGCAAGTGAGCAGACACTGTTCGCTACGTTGGCCTAGGCCGGGCTGGGCTGTCCTGCCGGGTTGCGCGGTCTTAATGGCAATGTATGTAAGCGTTATGTTACTGTGAAGTAGTTGAAACAAGTGACCACGGCCAAATTCGAATAAAAGACCTTTGGGTAACCGGGCCAGCACTCTTACCAACTGATCTATCGTGGCACTGCTTCAACTACTTATGTTAGTTATTATGTGGTTACTGCGTAGCTACTATGCTATGTATATTACGTGTTGACTTTTTATATGTGATATGTATTCGGGTATTCTATCGCGCAATACCCGGCACCTTCTTGGATCTGTCAGTGATTTTATTCCACGTTTGTGCTTTACAAAATTCTTATTCTCTCAAAACACTAAGTATATACCTACTGCTGTGAAGCCGGAGAATTGAGTAATAGGAAATTGTATGTGTTTTATTTTATTACATTAAGGAATATATCACAATAGTAATGGTCCATGGGTAATATAATAACAGTTGGTCCAAATGAAGCATTGGTTGTTTCGGGTTAGTGTATATATAGTATTTTAGGCAGCTGTTTAGCAATAGTGCATGGTTTGAAAAACACCTTTGGATGATATCGGTTGGTCGATTATTACGCAATTTACAAAAAAAGTGCCGTTCCAAGTTTATGTAATTTCGTAGCCACCGCATTAATTCAGGCTTATCGCCAATATGTCTAGTCACTGCACCTATTATCGCAGTGTATAGGCACTGTGCGACGGCGCCTGATTAGTTCATTCAAAAACCCTAAATAATACTATTGACCAATCACTGCCTGGTATACAATTCTGCTGTACATCATGTTACATCGTAGGTATAGAACTGATTATTTGTAAACAAGCAAGAGTCGTCGAACCAAAATTTTATTGGTTCTGTGGTAAATTATTCATAATCATCTAAATAGTAGAAACTTTGTCTTAAGACTCTGTTATTTCGAAATCAGCGTTTTTGCAAATAGTTTAATTTTGTTAATAAAACTATTAGATTAAAAATTTTATGTGATTTCGCAAAACAATGATGATGAAATAGTTGAAAATTCGCTTATATAAGCGATTGGTTGGCTAGTTTTCGAAGAAGTCCAATAGTAACTGACTTCTCAACAGCTTGAAAATTTCCGCCGGGGGGCGTTTCCTGGGCACCCCCAGGAGTTTCCTGGGGGGCAGCTAATTTTGCTGGGGGGGGGCAGTTTTCCTGGGGGCCCAGATGATCTGGGGGGTCCTGGGGGGCAGGCTTAAAATTTTGCAAGCCGACTTTTTGGACCATTTTTTTATTCTAGATCGTGTTTCCAACTCAACTGAAGATTACTCAACGCTCAACATGACAAAAATTCCCCGCAAACGCTAATAACAATAATTTGAACTAATATTACTGACAACTTTACCAGAAGTTGAAAGAAGCACAATTATATAAAATATAGATAATCTATAATTGAAACTGTGATTAACATATATTTTATATATTAGTCACAGCTTCAGTTTATCATAAGGCTCAGGCGGGTTGAACTTGTTGCTGCAAGGTACTTTCGAATGCTGTATGCCCTGAAACGGTCTTTATATAATTGTGCTTTTTTCAGTTTATTATTGAATTGTACTAGTTGGTACCGCTATTTGTAACGCTATTAAAAAATAATGAGTACTTAGCGTAATATAAAATCACATTTTGCCGAATGTCCGCCTCAAAAAAAGTCCAGGTCTTTATGTTTTAACATTGAAAATTTTTGGCTTAGAAAAGTCCTGGGGGGCCCCCAGCAAAAAATTTGCGGGGGGGCGGCCGAAAATTCGCCGGGGGGCCTTTCCGGGGGGCGGCAAAATTTTCGCCGGGGGAAAATGAAAATTTCGAAAAGTGCTGAGCCCCCCCCGCTGTGGAGAAGCCAGAGTAATTGGATGAAAATTATTCCAGATTCCGCTTTCGGTTCCGCTTCTTGCCAACAAGTAATTACTGTTGCTGTTTCGGTAAAACTTACGTAGTTTCTGTTAGAACCCTGCTAAATTGGTGGGCTGGCCACGACATATATACCAAGAATTTGATTTGATTGATTACAGATAAGTAAACGTTTGATAAGGATGTGCCAATGCAACAATTTTTCTAATAACGACTCCCATTCTGATTTTGAAATTGTGCCGATACCGAAGACAATATCAATATTAATACATGACGATTTAAAAAACTCGGTAGGATTACTACATCACAAAATTTGATAGACACCAAACTTAAAACCTAACAGCCATAAAAAATATTATATATAATATAATTCAAAGGCAAGAGACACCACAGTTTCATGATCTGACATAGCTTATAAACCATCGAGTGAAATTGTATGCTTTCCAACGCACTGCTTAGCGCAAAAAGTATTGGCAAATAATCGGCATTTTTATCGGTGATACGTACTCCCAAAAAGTACCGATAATACCGATGCCGACTAATCAGCACGTTACTAAAATTTAATTAAGTTGGTGTGCTTACATTGGCAAATAATATGTTTCTACATAATAATTCTGCTTCAGGTGGACTGTGTTCATCAAAGCGGAAAAAGTATACCTCAGGCGGATGGTCATGGGCGTGGTGGTGGATCTCGGATGTTCAGAGGTACGTGTCATTGTAGGTAGGGTCGATCAGGAAATCAGGACTTTTTGATTTAAGTAGTTCGAAAGCTGACATATGGATACCTTCCGGCAAAAGTTGGATTTATCATTCGACAAACACTGACATTTTGGTTCTTTTATCATCATGCTCGTTATTTTGAAACTCGATTTATGCTAACAATGTTCCGGAACCAAATCATCATTGTTATATTTCAGAATATCTCTTGAAGTAATGACACTGAATCCAAGATGTGATCAAGTCGAGACAGCCAAAGGCGTTCCTTTAACAGTGACTGGCGTAGCACAGGTTAAGGTACGTTTGGTAGTACCTTTTATGGCTGCAAATTTCCAACTCTTTAGCATTTCTCTTAAAATTTTCTTCCTTAAAACTATGCAGTACTTTTTGTTTACATTTCGGTTAACTTTTAATTCTTTACTACATCACATACATTGACTTTCAAAAGAGTGTGTTCTAATTTGTATATATGTTGTCTCTTGTTTACATATGAAGCATTCTTTACAACAGCTGGAACGCTGTCCAAATTAAGTATGTAAGGCGTTTCAGCATGACACTAATATTCTATCTATAATATATACTTACTGTACCAAGATAGTGGCATATTAACGCTGTTTTAAATATGTAGCTACTACGTGAAGAGCAATACCATTCAATATTGTTGTCGTCATGTTACAGGTTATTACTGATGACAATTTATTGGCCCGTGCATGCGAACAGTTCTTAGGAAAATCAATACATCACATAGAATCTGTTCTACTGGAAACACTGGAGGGTCACCTTAGAGCGATTCTAGGTAAGCAAGTAGTGTGAAGGTTTTTGATAGTTCCTTGATTAGTGGTTAAGCAAACAACCGGAAACATTCTCGTTTTCGAGATGGCATCCAGGAAGAGCAGCAGGGTCTCCAAAACTTTGACCTATTAATAAATTTATTTCCGATGTGGTGAATATAATATACATGTCACTGTACCAGTATTTTTGTTTTATCTGTAACCATTTATGTTCTTACATACCTACTTGTCAGCGTGAAAGCAGTGGCATGCGTTATGATCTGAAAAGTATTAAAAATAGAACTAAGATTTAATATTTTGAATCTACGCTTAATACACGGATCGTTGCCCTCCTGATAAGACGTGTATTATTTATTTGTTTATTTGCATTTAAGGAACGTTAACAGTCGAAGCAATTTATCAAGATCGAGATCAATTTGCGGATACCGTACGAGAAGTCGCAGCACCGGATCTAGGCCGAATGGGAATGGAAATTATTTCGTTCACAATAAAGGATGTCGTCGATGAAGTTGAATATTTGGATTCGCTGGGTCGAAAACAAGTTGCGTTCATTCAATGCGATGCGGATATTGGTGTTGCGGAAGCAAATCGAGATGCTGGAATCAAGGTAAGTTAGGATTAAATCTCCAAGTTGCGTCTTTTGTTTTAAAGGATTTGCATTCCCGGTGACCGGTTTTTGTTTTAAGAATTTTTGCGCATACATATTTTAATACGAATTTTTCTAAAAACTTCGGTAAAATAGCTTATTTTGCTGTCTTTACTTCGCCAACTAGCGCATTTGCGTTCAGTCAGACCATGAGAAAATGCATTGTTCCGCATGGCTAGCTATTGCTTCTAACGGTTTCAGCAGGTATGCAATGTATTATTGCAGGAAGCGTTCTGTGACCGTGAATCAATGAGTGTCAAATATGAAACCGATTCAAGAATAGCGAATGCTAAACGAGAATTCGAAATGCAAAAGTCAGTATTCGACATGGAAGTGAATGCAGAAGTAAGTTATTTGTTAGTTTCCGAAAGATTTATTCCGAACAAGTGCAACATCTGCATTATTATAATAAAGGAGACGTTACATTGGTGTGCGAAAACTCCGAAGTGTGTCAGTCTTCACTGAGCTAATAAATCTTCCGTTGTATGCAAAGCACAGTTGTTCTCGAACATAACTAATCAAGGGGCATAAGTCAGTGCAAGTAGCTTGTTATACTATTCTGTAATCATATGAACACGATAGTGTTCATATATATGGTTCGCGCTTCTTAAGTGCGTATTTTTAGTTTAGTTTGCATGTTGGTACTCAAGTAACATCAGACCTATTTCGTTTACATGGTCCGTCGGGAATATCTGTGCCAAAGGATTTGTCAAACGAGCGTGGCCTTCAGTAGTTACGGTCAAAAAACTCCTTACAGAAAGTGCACGAGTTTTTCCATTTTGGTTCAGAACTTTTTACCCGTTAGCTAAGTAATTTTATACGATATTACTTTATAGGTACACTTTATAGGGCTTTACGGTCGGGTTTACCCCAACGGTTGGTTTCACCCCAACGGTGGGTTTTACCCCAACGGTTGGTTTCACCCCAACGGTTGGTTTTCCCCCAACGGTTGGTTTCACCCCAACGGTTTGTTTCACCCCAACGGTTGGATTCACTCCAACGGTTGGTTTCACCCCAACGGTTGGTTTCACACCAACGGTTGGTTTCACCCCAACGGTTGGTTTCACCCCAATGGTTGGTTTCCCCCCAATGGTTGGTTTCACCCCAACAATTGGTTTCACCCCAACGGTTGGTTTCACCCCAACGATTGGTTTCACCCCAACGGTTGGTTTCACCCCATCGGTTGGTTTCACCCGAACGGTTGGTTTTACCCCAACGGTTGGTTTCACCCCAACGGTTGGTTTCACTCCAACGGTTGGTTTCACCCCAATGCATAGTTTCATCCCAACGGTTGGTTTCACCCCAGCGGTTGGTTTCACCTCAACGGTTGATTTCACCCCACGCTTAGTTTCACTCCACCGGTTGGTTTACCTCAACGGATGGTTTCACCCCAACGGTCGATCTTACCCCAACAGTTGGCTTCGTCACTACGGTTAGTTTCACCCCAACGGTCGGTTTCACTCCAATGTTTGGTTTCACCCCAACGGTTAGTTTAACACCAACGGTTTGTTTCACACCAATGGTTGGTTTCACCCCAACCGTCGGTTTCACCCAATGCTTGGTTTCAAACCAACGGCTGGTTTCACCCCAACGGTTGGTTTCACCATAACGGTTGGTTTCACCCCAACGGTCGGTTTCACCCCAACAGTTGGTTTCACACCAACAGTTGGTTTCACCCCAACGGTTGGTTTCACCCCAACGGTTGGTTTCACCCCAACGGTCGGTTTCATCCCAATGCTTGGTTTCACCCCAACGGTTGGTTTTACCCTAACGGTTGGTTTCACCCCAACGGTTGGTTTCACCCCAACGGTTGGTTTCACCCCAACGGTTGGTTTCGTTGGTTTCACCCCAACGGTTGGTTTCACCCCAACGGTTGGTTTCACCCCAACGGTCGGTTTCATCCCAATGCTTGGTTTCACCCCAACGGTTGGTTTTACCCTAACGGTTGGTTTCACCCCAACGGTTGGTTTCACCCCAACGGTTGGTTTCACCCCAACGGTTGGTTTCACCCCAACGGTCGGTTTCATCCCAATGCTTGGTTTCACCCCAACGGTTGGTTTTACCCCAACGGTTGGTTTCACCCCAACGGTTGGTTTCACCCCAACGGTTGGTTTCGCAAAAACGGTTGCTTTCACCCCAACGGTTGGTTTCACCCCAAAGGTTGGTTTCACCCCAACGGTTGGTTTCACACCAACGGTTGTTTTCAACGCTTGGTTTCACTCCACCGGCTGGTTTCACAGTTGGTTTCACCCCAACGGTTGGTTTCACCCCAACGGTTAGTTTTACCCCAACAGTTGGTTTCACCCTAACGGTTGGTTTCACCCTAACGGTTGGTTTCACCCCAACGGTTGGTTTCACCCCAACGGTTGGTTTCACCCCAATGGTTGGTTTCACCCCAACGGTTGGTTTTACCCCAACGGACAATGTCGCACCGTGGTTTGTTTCGCCTCACTGCTTGGTTATATACAATTACGTTGGTTAGGCGCTTGTTGCCAGGATAAAAGTTTCTGTCATGCAAACTATTTATTGAAACTCCGTATTTAGTTTAATCAGTCTTCTCATTTTTCATAGTTCAGATTGATGGATTAATCAGCAGCTTGGTAAAGCGGTTTAAACTAGAAAAAATTGCTCAGCATTTGAGCAGCATGGGATATGCTTCATATTCCTATTAAAAGGATAGTAACTAGACCAACACATTCGTTCGATGTAACCTGGAAAAATATTAAGAAACAATGGCGTCCAAAATCATGTTGACTATTAATTCTTCTGAAACATATTGCGGATAGCAAAATTTCTGTAATCCTTTTTGTAAGAAACAAATGTTTTGCTTGAAATGTGTATTGAAGTTTTCTACAAGAACGTACTAAACTCACCTTTGGCTCTCTATGAACATAGTTAATTGAATTTCATAAGAACACTGTATGGCGATTGGTGAGTTAAAGTACTGATGACCAATTTTGTTAAATACATTCTTAAACAAGGCGTTGTCACAAAATGAGTCGCAATTGATGCTTTAAAAACGACTCTTGACTTTTCCCGACTTTTAACCTTAGTTACATACAAACAAGTTTGCAGGTAGAAATCTATAAATGCGCATTTCCCTGCTGAGTTATTTGTTTCACTGCATAGTCACGACTAGAGGCTCAAAATTCTCACCGTATTCTGGCAGCATCGATTAATCTGGCAAAAGCAAGATCACTATATTTCAGCCATGTCTCTGTAACCCTGCCATTATCTAAGAAATTTCTTAAAATGCCTAATAAATCTGCTAAAAACTTTCAGCATATAAATAGATTTGCTCTCCGCAATATGTTTCAGAAGAATTAATAGTCAAATTGGTTTTGGACGCCATTGTTTCTTAATATTTTTCCAGGTTACATCGAACGAATGTGTTGGTCTAGTTACTATCCTTTTAATAGGAATATGAAGCATATCCCATGCTGCTCAAGTGCTGAGCAATTTTTTCTAGTATGTTTTTGGTTCACGTTTCAGAAAGCGAAAGCTGAACTTGCATATTCGTTGCAAGCTGCACGTGAATCTCAAAAGATTCGCCATGAAGAAATGCAGATTGAGGTTAGTCGTTTTATTGTCTCGCTGAGTGTGAACTACGTTTCAAGTAAGAGATAGAAGTTGACATTTATAGTGAAGTATCTCTGTGGATATAGGTTGCTTTGTGGATGAGTGATGTGAACTTTATTTGTGTCTGGGCATACAATAAATGACACAGAAAACCTAATCTAGCTACTTATTCTGAATAGAGAAAGATGCAACAGCAGGCGATTGTATTATAGAAAAACTGAATGGTGATAGTATTGTTTTTTGAGACTGTATATCTTGCTTGGTTTAGAAATTTAGCAAAGAATGTCGTTTTTGTTCATATTTATGGTTTTGTGTGCTCAAGTATTTAAAATGTAGAAGTAAACGGTTTTAGGTTGTTGAACGTCGTAAACATATTGCCGTTCAAGATAAAGAAACTCGGCGAAAAGAAAAAGAACTTGTTGCTGAAGTGAAACTGCCGGCTGAAGCGGAAGCTTATCGCATTCAAACGGTCGCCGATGGCAAACGGTAAAATTTGTCAGATTAGTTGCTACGCAAAGTTTTGTAACTGTTAAATAAAAGCCAATAACTAGCACTGGTAATGTTGTTGTAATGTCGCACGAAGTAGTGGTGCCGGTTTACAATTAAAATAGTATTAATTTTTTTGTGTATTTAGTTTGTCAAGGTGTGCGTAATTATATATTATACGGTACACAATGCAAGCGCAATCTTGGTTTTTGTACCGTCTAGAAAATATTCCGTGTAGTTTGTTATATGATCAAAACTGTGACTGTTCCACTTTTAAAAATTTAATTTTGATAGTTGCTGTACTTATTGGTCAAGAACTCTATTCAGTGGTAGAAAACTGATTTTATTGCAATTTTTAGCCTTAAACGAGTCGCAGAAGCAACTGCTGCAGCAGAAGCTGTTAAATTGATTGGTGCGAGCGAAGCCGCTGCTGCGGAAGCCATTGGTCGCGCTGAGGCTGAAGAAATGCGAATGAAGGCCGTTGCGTATGAAAGTTATGGTGAAGCTGCAGTGCAATCAATCACTCTAGAGCGGCTGCCCTTGGTAAGACTGATTTAACGCAAGATGTGTTTTGCAACGCATAGCACAATAGTCCGAAAAAGTGTCAGTTGTATCATTTTAAAATTAAGTAAATAGTCGATAAATAACGACGCAAGCATCAATAAATTGCATTGTTTTTGAATAAATAACTTTGGTGTTGTTTTTCATTAAAACCCGGCTTTTATGGAAGCGTTCTTGAAAGAGACACTTTTCTTATATTTCAGATTGCGGCAGAGGTTGCAGCGCCGTTATCGAAGACTGGCAGTATTGTAATGGTTGGAAGCGGTGGTGGCGAAACTAAGCTCGCATCGGAAATGGCACGACTTGGTGCAACGTTACCTCCCACAGTTCATGCGCTGACAGGTGTCGATATACAACAGGTGTTGCGTAAGGTTGCGGCGTGACATCGTTAAACTGAAATAGCTTTAAGTAAATGTTAAACATTAGGGTACAGGAAGCTTGTTTCTATGTGTTGAGACTAGTAATGTGTAGTCCTAATTGTGTTTAGCGCAGGGTAAAATGGGATGCAAAATTCGATGTTGGGTCCAAATCGTAAGAAATTCGTGCAAGCAGTATTAAATTAAGCCATTAACATTTACTTGTATTGAAGCGTGCACTCACTATCTGGCTCAAACTCTGGTATTATTATGTGTCCCTTCGCACCCTGGTTTAGCACCCATCGCCAGCTGATGGGTACCCATTGCCAGTTGATGGCAGTTTTGTATTAAGTTCTAGTTTTGTATTCATTAAAACACTGTACAAATGATCCCCCCTGGTGCTATCGAAATTTCAAGTTCGCAGCTGCGCTTGATATTTTGTTTCTAAACCAATAAATAACTGGTGGTAAGGGTTACGTATATTTGAGACGAATTTTCGGCCGCCCCTTAGCAAAATGCCCCCCCAGCAAATTTTTTGCAGGGGGGCCCCAGGGCTTTTCTAAGCCAAAAATTTTCAATGTTAAAACATAAAGACCTGGACTTTTTTGAGGCGGACATTCGGCAAAATGTGATTTTATATTACGCTGAGTACTCATATTTTTTTAATAGCGTTACAAATACCGGTAGTAACTAGTACAATTCAATAATGAACTGAAAACAGCACAATTATATAAAGACCGTTTCAGGGCATACAGCATTCGAAAGTACCTTGCAGCAACAAGTTCAACCCGCCTGAGCCTTATGATAAACTGAAGCTGTGACTAATATATAACATATATGTTAATCACAGTTTCAATTATAGTTTATCTATATTTTATATAATTGTGCTTCTTTCAACTTCTGGTAAAGTTGTCAGTAATATTAGTTAAAATTTTTGTTATTAGCGTTTGCGGGGAATTTTTGTCAAGTTGAGTTATGAGTAATCTTCAGTTGAGTTGGAAACACGATCTAGAATAAAAAATGGTCCAAAAAGTCGGCTTGCAAAATTTTGAGCCTGCCTTAGCGTTTGCGAAAAATTGTTGTCATGTTGAGCGATGAGTAATCTTAAGTTGAGTTGGAAACACGGTCTAGAATGAAAACAATGGTCCAAAAAGTCGGTTTGCAAAATTTTGAGCCTGCCCCCCAGAACCCCCAAGATCATCTGGGGGCCCCCAGGAAAACTGCCCCCCCCCCCCCAGCAAAATTAGCTGCCCCCCAGGAAACGCATCCCGGCGGAAATTTTCAAGCTGTGGAGAAGCCAGTATAAAGGGCTTACTTCTGTTAGCATTGCAGTATTTTTGTTATTATTTTATCATTATTCTGCTTTAAAACCAATAGTCAGCTGCCTGTATCATGAATATTGTTCTGCTTGCTAGTCACGTTTATTCTAGTCATTTCAATTCCAGTACACATTATTACAATAATTTATTATTTTGGCGAATAGCCCTGGTTTATGCAGGTTTCTTTCAACGTACTATCGCGAACCAGTATTTAAAATTTTGGCATTTGTCTTTTGTTACTACATAGGTTGTCTCGGCAATGAACACTTCGTATAAAAATGTAAATTATGCCCTCTTGCATACTTAGCAGTATTAACGTATTATCATAGACAATGTATAACTGAATTTCGTGTTTTCAGCCGTGGGATACTGATTAATTTTTATAGTTTTTCACGCAGCTGCACCTAATTTGAAATTACATAAAATTATTGCAGACTGGTTTGTGTTGAGATTTCGAATGTAGTTATTTTTTAATTTTGAGTAATTAAAATTGAGATTGCGCATAATTACGTTTGTGATCTGTTTTTTATTATATATTTGTTTTTGATATGTTTGTGTCATTTTTGATGCAACACCTATTTATACATCGTACATTCCATTTCGTGTGTCTTTGGTATTTCATCGTTTTTATGTGTTGTTTCATTGTGTTTTTATATTGGCCAGATTTGATGTTGCAATTGTAAAAAGAAGAGCGAAATTTTCTGACTATTCCAATGCCGTGTTTTATGTTTCAAAATAATTGCTTATTTATGGCACGCCTGTAGCGGCATCCGCTTTGGCGCAACGTACAGTTGCAATATTGAATTGTAGCAAATGATAAATGATGCTTATGTTAGTTGCTTTTGCAACACTTGTGATCTCATTCGGTTGAATGCAGAAAGCGGCTCAGTGTAAGGTCTAAGTCTGGAGTACCGGTTTTTATAATATTCAGTGATCAAATCACCTTTAATTTTGATGTGACACACGGTAGGTGTCATTAAAAGTGTTTTTCTTTTCTGTACCTACATCTATATCGCTATTATTAAAACCGGAATTCTCCATATACATATTTTGGGTTGCTTTCTAACTTTTCTTTTCATGTTTTGAAACATAATACAAAGAACAGTATATACATATATGTAAATTAATTTACATAACTACGAATATATTATATACCGATAAACAGGTGTGAAACGTTAAGACAAAGAAAGCAAACTGACGCTAGTCTAAACATGCGAACAAGTCGGGATGGAGATGTTGCAACCATCCCTTCACTAGTATTATATAAAAGCTAAAACGTCCCACATACGTATTTTAGGTACCGACTAGTAACACAATTTTGTAACACAATACGTAATTATCAGGCAGAGATGTTCATGAAGTAAAAATTTTCAACCCCACCACGTCCCACTCGAAATTTTCCCAAGGATTTCCTCCGAGAATACCTATACAGAGATACCCAATGTCTGGACGCTATAAAACACCGCTTGTATAAAACTTGATGAACAAAAAATTCCAGTTACAGTTTATTAATTACAACTTTTTTAATGAAAAGTCGTGCTGTCGTATCTTCAACACACAAATGTTTGAAGATTACCGCTCGCGAAAACGGCTGCCCGAGGACGCTGACAAAATAACTAAATTTCAAACCCAACTAAATAAAGCAACGGAGAGCAACGGACCAGAAACACTTAAAAGTTTGTCCGCGGGTTAGAACTGATTTTTTACCCACGTGGCGTCTACCCGCGGGTACTGTCCACTCTGCTTATCTAATCATAAAAGAAGCATACACAATAGCTGTATGAGAAATCGTGTTTATGCCCATTAATCTTGTTAATTATTTCCCACTTTTTGGGTGTCATTTGAGATTAAGAACAGAAATTATCCAATATATATATTATCTAAGGCGAAATGAGATTAGTAAATTTGACCACCAAGAGCAAACGTCGAACGTATCGCTTGTATAAGCTAAAGGTATATAAGTATATAGCGTTAATAAAATCAGATGATCGGTACTACTTACACTAAACGTCGAAATTTTGAGAACAAATTATTGTCGGGATTTTTTAAAAAATAAACATAAAACCATTTTTTGACCTTTTATTTGCAAAACTTAACAAAAGCATTGTTTAAACTACATATTTTCTCGTCATTTCCAGCTCCAGAAACTTTTGTTGGCTTCTGGTTTCGGTATTTTTCACATCTGGTGCCCATTGAATGTATTAATGGTGCACGTAGACTGCTGAAATTTAAGGCATTGCTTTTCAACAAAATTGACGCACAACGCTTTGTGTGCAATTCTTTTGTGACTACTTATATTAATATGACATTAACATGACACTGCTTGAAGCTTTAAATTTAGTTTTTATGTACTGGATTTCTCTAAAACATATATATTTACATTCACATGTAAAATCATTGCATTAATAAACGCTTCCGCTGTTACCATTTTAGTATGAAGCTTTTAACTCGACTAATTGTTTGAAACGAGTGTTATTTTCAGGTGAAGACAGTATATAAATAGCCGCAGAGCGACCTGGAGAGGCATAATTGTGCGTTATCAGGAGAGAACGTGTTAAACTGGTTTGTTTTTAGTTACCAGCAGAGAACGTGATAAACTGTTTGCTTTGGAAGCGGAATCGGAATCAAATTTTTCTGTCGGAACCGGAATCTCTCGTTCGGAAATTTTCAACTCTGTAACACTGCGAACTTAATAAATTCAATTTAAATCGCGGTCAGCACTCTGGAGAACAACTTCTTAATTAAGTTCGACGGTTACCAAAGCAAGCAGAAATCTCTAATTCTCTTACAATAACTGTCACACGGTGTATATATGTAAACAACTTAACTAAACTCAAGCCCCAAGGTAGAAATAAATGCTTAAACTTTTTTTATGCCCCAAAACAACCTTAGATCGCGCAACACAAAATAACTACTTTCAGAATCCAGAAACCAAACAGAATAAAATTACAGCTCCCTTGAAGCGCAAAACACTCTTAAATATCAATCTATGAATACTCAGTAACTCATTAGATTATTTAAAACCCGAGAATAGCACTAACTGACACCACAGAAAACTTGTAATCAACATCAGATAAACCAAAGAAACATCTCGTCCAATCAGATAAACTACACAACTACGTATTTGTTAAATATTATATATTTGAAACTTAGGGGCTCCTTGCGGAACGAGTACAGTTATCTAGACACTAAACGTCCACTTCGCGTGCAACTATAACAAATAATTCCTCAAACTCGTTAAACGCTAAAAATCATAAACTACAAAACACAAAATAAGCTAAGCCGTCGGGCAGCAACTCGCTCCCGTATGACACTGAGCCCCCAAACCCAACTTACGCTACGCTTATATATTAGTGAACCGAAAGGTTAATGTATTAAGAAGAGGTATCTTTACAACTCTACCAGTGTTTTGAATGAAAAAATTCGCAGTTTTGTAAAGGTATAAAACGCAGTTGCAGCTGTCCCGTTTTCCCAGCGAAAAATTGCTGCTTTTCCGGTTTCCCATTTGCTTGAAACAAGCCTGTCCCATTTCATCACCTGCGCGCAATGCTACCCGCAGGAGTATACGCATTTGCCCCGATTACACACGCCTTAGTGTCCCGCGGGAAAACGGGACGCTCTCAAAAGTAACATTGACCAAAATTTCGATGCATCCGCTATTTTTTATTAAAATTTTCGAAATCGCTTTGAATATTGGCCAGCCTCTATTGTGTTTGTTGGCAGAAAATAAAACACCTTTGAAAGTTTTACACCTCAATATCGTTTTAAGTTATTAACCACGCAAACGCTTGCACAAGACACAAAGCGAATTTTTATTTTTAAACTATAACACCTTAACATCAACAACAATACAAATCAACAAAATTAACGAAGCTCCATTACGTGAAGCTGTGTATCGTTTCTCCCGTGACAGTTTCGATGACTTTAATTACGGCCTGACATTGTGTTTCAACTTCTTCATGTTCGTCTGAAACATTGCTGTCACCTAATTATCTTACTACACCACAGATATTCGGAAATTAAAAATCTACCAATGGAATAAGCATTACGTAAAACACAAATTTCTGATTACACCACCAAAGGTTTACGTTTTTCCTGCTGCCCGAAAAAATAGTGCCGCTCAACTGTAACTAATAAAACACAGACTAATACGTAAACTGGCTTACCTTCCACAAGTTCAGCAATAAATGGCACAGTCTCTGGGATTAATTCATTGACAACGCCTCCAAGTAGACCGTAGTAATCTTCGAGCACTTTCAGCACATTGAGACGAATCTGGAGAAAATGTTAACAATGAATGGTGATTCTTAACACTATCTGCTTATTCGGCTCTTGCTGTGACAACAGAATATATGAATGATTTTTGTTTGCAGAGATATGCAGTCACGGACAAAATGTGCGCAGTAATCCCGTTGCCTCAGCGGTGGCAGTTATACAATGTCGGTTGAATTTTGTTTGCTCGCGACCAATGGCGTTCTGGAAACCGACTGCAGTTGCGTTTCAAATCGATTGAAAAATTTAATATTAGCAATCACGGCTCCGGTCGTGGCTATGGTCGCAGTAGCCACGTGTGATTTTGCGAGGTTTGCGTCCGAGAAACGAACGATCGCGATCGGAATTTTCGTCCGAGAAACGAACGATCGCGATCGGAATTGCGGTTTGAAATGCGGCTGCGATTGAGGCTAATTCTGTCCGTGATTGTAGATGCTTATATACTAGACGTAGCATCGTTTTCAATATTTTAACAAAATCAAAACTAGTACTCATTATTCCCAACCAGAAATGAACAGGGAAAAGCTAAAACTTCAGCACATGCTAAACACTTAGCTTTGAGCACGTAAATAACCCACTAGTTGCCAACGTTCAGTCTTCAATCTTCTTACCATCATTAATGTAGTGTTTACTCACTTTATGCGATTTATCACGCGTTAATGCTAAAAGCCTCTGGTTATAGGCGTTCCGATCGCGCGAGTCCTTTATTGCCAGCCCAAAATGAACCAAGCATGGCTTCAGTGCACTGTCAAATACTTCGTGGAAATTGTTCGCGTCCGTATTTGTAAGCTATTAAATAAATGTTAATCTTACCAGTTATAAAAAATACCGTCACAATGCTGAACAAACATTTTTTAGTTTTGTTGTTTGGGTTTGTACATAACATGGGTGTAACTTTTGAAACAGGGGACCAAGTAAAGTTCAAGATCGGAGAGTTTAGCTTAAGCTTTAGATTCATTTTTTTTGCTTGGCTTAGGCTGAGGCTTAAGAATATGCTTATAATACTGTCCCGCCCTTAGTCTTTACATGGGCCGAAACAGGTGAGTTATGGACACTCAAGGCAAAAAGTTTTGATAACCCATGCACTGAAGACAAAAAGCCAAAAATCATCTGCTTGCTGGCTGTCTAGTAAAAGGCTTTGCTAATTGCAAATACGGGCAACAATAACCAAACCTATCCAGTAAACTTTCAAATGAAGCCTAAATCTAGACTTGACTATTAAATATTTTCACCATAAGCAAGACGTGTCCGTTTTCATGGAAACTACCAACCTGTTCAATTAGCGGCGGCGACAACAATGCAAACCGTTCTGAATTTACAAATCCACAATTATCGTAACGGAAACATTTGTCCAAAAACGTCAACAAAGGCATCAGCAGGTGATACCTTAACATTCTCGCAATATCTTTCCAGCCCGTAGAAGTTGTTTGATTTTGAAACAACAAAGATTCTGGGTCTATAAAACAGAAAGAGATATGATTAGCGCATCTTAGACAGTCCGGATTTAACATTAACCAGATACCACAGTTAGTACAGTCATTAGAAAATAGTAGCTGCCGCTGTTATTTGAGGTCAAATTCGTAACTTAGCCAGCACAAATTTGCCACTTTTACATGTCTCTTTTCTGTGCATCAAAAATATTGAAGTAAATGTCTTTTAACATAATATTCATACTTAACATAAAGCTATGATATAACACATACTTGTTGTGTTTTCATGCAATCTCGGCAATAGTTTTGCGGCTTTTGCCACAAATGGGCCTGCGAATATCAACACAAGGCTACGCAGTTTGTTAGCCAATCTAAAACACAACAGCCTCCCAAATAAATTAAACGTTAATGTACATGCTCTCGTCAGCGACTGCTGTACGTTTAATATTAAAAACTGAGAAAAACAAAATCAAGAATAATTACAGCTGATTTTAGTGACTAGACATCTCCTTAATGAACGATATCCCCCCATATAACAATCGCTACTGTGTACAACTTACTGTCACAGTTTTACATTCCCGTTTTTCTGTTACTTACGCATCGATCGAAACATAAAGTGTGATCGCCCGCTGCATTTTGTCACAATCACTACTCCATTCCAATAATTGGCTCGCAATTGGACGAAATTTCGTTTCGGACAATTTTAATGCAATCGATGTTAATGGAATTGCGGCCACGTTATCTATCTCACTCAACGTGTACCAGTCAGTTTGAGGGATCTTCGAATAAAATAACCATGATGCAAAATAAAATGTGAACGTACAATATTCTATTTATAATTGTACGATTTCATTTCAAACATGAAAGCATGAATTTTATCAAGCGTGGTCACTGCATTTGGTTGAGCCTACTTCTACATCGGGTGTCTGATACAGTTGCAAGTTTTCAGAAAAATACAGGGTTACCGCGAATTCAGTAATCAGATTTTCCCTGTTTTCTCAGTCATAGAAATAATTTTTCCAGTTAAATTATCTTTTTCATCGATTACAATGAGATGAAAACTGTAGTAAGATCTCAATATAAGCGTGTGCTTGCATAATTTTAATGGGTAATCTTTCACAAACCTGCGTTCTCCAACAACAAAAAACCCAATAACCGTGGAGAAGTAACTCACAGTTTGCGGGCGAAAAACGCAGATAGGTGCAAGTGCCGCGCAACTCAAAGCAAAAGTGAGTAGAAAAAAATCGATTTCCCGCTTTTTGATTAATCCGATATAAATAAAAATTTTCCCTGTTGGAATGGCGACTATTTCCCTCATTTTCCTGCATCTACGGACCGTTTTCGCTGTTTACCTGTATCACGGCAACCCAGAAAATACCGGAACACAACATTAACAATTGACCTGTCTAGTAGCGAAAATATATCTAAGATCTCGACTCTAAACGTTTATTGTACAAATTAGCTGCATGCATAATACAACAACATACAAAGAATTTTATAATGCAGTTTATAACCGATAAAATATAACAGTTTGCCCGCCACTAACCTTGACATAATTACGAAAATCATAAATAATCTTCAGCGCGTCAACAATATCAGTTGCAGGCACTGAATCGATTTGTAAGTTGATACACTTGTCGAATAGTACAAACAAATGGCAAACGTTCATCTGATATATTAACACGCCAGGGAAAGTTTAAACATACTAGCAAAAGTAACTTAATATCAGTAAAAATTGACTTGCCACAGCATCATTAGAATACAACTTGTATTGCAGTGTCAAGTTTTACTCCCTTTGGCTATCGACTTAGTTCACAGTAAGCTGGTATGAGACAACTGAGTTTACCACGAATTACATTATTTAATTCCAACAACAAACCTCATTTCATAAGCTGTGAAAATAATATGGGCAGACTTATCCAACAGGATAAGATACCGACTAATCCGAGTGAACCATTTACATGAGATACAAGACCGGATATCCGTCCCTCACTCCGATTTTCGCAAAAAACTAAACTTTGCATTAACACCGTTGTTCGGGATGAATTAAGCATTTCTTGTAACGCAGTTAATACAAAAACCTTATGGAAACAAAATAATAAAAAGTTATATAAACATGAAGCACTACTAAATTAGTTGGATATAGCTTTAGTTTGCTCTTAACATCTGGCTCCGGTATCCTGGTACGGCCAGATATTTGGTCGCAGCCTGTTTCAAACTTACTGGAAACTCGTTATAGCCTTCTGTGATCGCCAATTTCAACTGAGGAAATAATATTCGTGCCGGAATTGCTTCGAGTTGTTTTGCAAATGACCGTAGACGGCGGCCCAAATTTGACTCATCCGTTTTACCAGCCAGCCTAACTTTCAAACCATTCCTGGATGTTTGCTCAAATCCCGACAAATTTAACCAATTACTACAGTATTCCATTTGCCGACAATACTGAAAGAGTAACAAGTACACATAACCAGCACAAAATAAAACTGAAACGAGCAACTTCATGTTAAGCTTATACGAACTGGATGAACGTATCACTATGTCTATCATACGATCACGGACAAAACTAAGTCCGTGGTAATTACTATAATATGCGTCTGTTGCAGTTGCAATTCTATAATCGTGTTTAGCTTTTCTGTGCTCGCGACCAAATGCGGTTAGCAAAGCTATATTGCAGTCACGTTTCAAATGGTGACAGATCGCGAGCATAAGAAAATCCACAACCGAGGGTGAGGCCAACGCTACTATAGCTTCACATATCACCACAATAATTCTGCTGCACAATAAGTTTTCACACTTGCCTCTCTAAACATTAAACTGAACTTCATCCAGGTTTTGGAAATTAAATACAAACACAACTTACCAGTTTAAGTAAACGAAGCATATACGGGCTGAGAAATTCAGACGTCTGCTTGACAATCCTCTGAAGGGCGGTGACATCCGCAATAACGAGTGCTTTATGACCTCTTAAACACCAAAAACTAAATTAAATACTTAAAACTATATTAATTCGGTCCGCTATAACGGCACTTGACATATTGTAAATAGGATGCGTCAAATGTTTAAAATATTGCCTTAAAAATGGATTCGAATATTCCTCAGCATGCCAGCTGTTAGGTTTTCAAGTAATGGCAAAAAGCAAAAATCATTAAAAACGTGTACAAAGTACACTTGTAATAGAACGTTAACATTTTCACCTGAGACAAATTTTTAATTATTTAACTAAGTGCTCAAACCAGAACAAAAAAGGGCATTCTCGCTCTTGTTCAAAATATCGTATGATCCAAAAGGACAGAAACCTTGCTATATCTGCTAATCGGTAAGGATTACGACTTATCCAATGTCTTCTGCATCATACCCACCCCTAAATCTACTTCACTTTACAGCAACTCATCATCCCTACACCACTTACTGTGACCCATGACACTGAGATTCGTTTAAATGCGCTTCAGAAATGCCCAGCAAAGCAGGCATAAACGCGTTAATAGATGCTATTGCATGCGCTGGAATAACTGAATTCAGTTCGGACAGCGCAAGAACAACATTTGCCATCACTTCAGCAGACAATTTGCTTTGATTATGAAGTAATTTGACCACCGAATCAAAAACCTAAATGAAATGTAAGAATTAAAAATTATTCAAAATTAGAGCTGGATTTGAAAAATATTACGTTTCTGCGATTCACAAATTCCGGTTTTAATACGATACCAGAAAACCTTATCCGAGCATTTAAGACAAAGATATTTTGTGGTATACCAGTTTCTAGATTTGTTACAATAATTGTTCGATGTTGAACCGAGTCGTCAGGTTGGAAAACCCTGTTACGTAGTTGTTAACCTGTGACACGGGCTACACACCTAACCTTTCTAAATCTGGACATTGGATACAGAAAAACCCTAAATAACAATATACCAAACTAGCGGAAAAATCATTTGCTATTTCTAAAACCATACCATCCCTTTATTTCTAATATCATACCGAAGTAAGGGCATGTTCAGCGTTATTCGATGCCAGCAACCTAGCAAACAATTCCACTGTGTACAGCGATAACTGTAGTAAATTCTCTGCTACTTCGTTTCCACGTGATATAAATCGATCGTTGAGAATCTGACACAATTCTGATAATGCTGGGAGCTATAAAACAAAGAGTAAACACCGGTCATTATCGCATGCACAAAAAGTAACCTCAAAAATAAACAACATTTTAAGCTTAACCGTTTATCTTTGAAAAGCCCAGTAATCGCGTTTGCATCTGCGGCCGCGACAGTCGTGTCGAAACCAACGGCTGTAACCGTGTTTGCAAGCGATTGACGAATCTAATACTAGGGATCACGATGATGATCGCCGTTTCTATCGCAGTAACCGTGAGCAGTCCAAACCGCATCTGCGAGCTGTGATCAAAAAACGAGCAAGCGCGATCACCGTCGTGGTTTCGAACGCAACCGCGATTCTACTTAATTCTGTCTATGACTATGCTTCGTCTGAGAATCATACTGTACCAACGACATACAATGTACTATCTATACAATTACGTGCTATTCGCAATAATTTTTTTGTTTGGTCACAGAAATGTTATATGATAGGGATAACTAATGGGAAACATCGCTTACATTCTCAATACTGAATGGCGTTGGATTCTGCATCAATTTCATATCGAGCAAATTAATGCCGTAACGATTTATCGCTTCTGAATCTGGGTGCGATATTAAACTGGTGATAATTGCTAAGCATGCGTCGGCAGGAACCAAAGCGTTGACCTATAAAAAGCGACCCAAACGTCATTGCCATCCCATTTTCAAAGCACACTACGCAACAAACATTAAATAGTGTAAAGTTTGAAGATTTTCTTGCAATTTTCAAAAGATTTGTGAAAAAAGCTATTCAAACTTGCAGTAGAATTAATATAACATGGCTATAGCACACATAGTCATGCGGCAGACTGCAAACAGAATGACAATTGCAGTTAGAATTCCTGTTCAAAACAAATTTCAACTATGTTTCCTATCTCCATTAGAAAACTAGTTTATCAGACCTAATTTTAGATTAACGAACTTAGAATGAATAGCTATGTCACGTATCGCAAGATCTATAGCCCGCTGGAGAAAGATATTGCGCATATCTGAACATAGCAGAGCCGCTAAACACAATACAGTTACAACTCAAAGCAATTTTCAAATCTACTTTCGATTTTATAATTTTACAATTTAAACTAAAAATACCTGTTCCAAACTGTTTCGAATTTGTCTTATTGCGGCACGAAAAAAAGACATTTTGATTAAGTCTTGATCTTTACTCTTTCTTATCTTATCACTAGGTGTATGCTCAAAAACAGCATTACAGTCTTCAACGGTCGCAGCGCACGCGAGCAATCTTTCCATTAATCTATTGCAATCGCTTACAAAACGCTCAAAATCAGTCTCGCTCAACTGTGCCACCTAAAACCAAGATCTTTAAACTGACACATTTATTCCAATATAGAGACAGTTCAAGAGAATAGACTACACTACGACCCAACCCTATCCATGAGATCTAATTCTTATTGCAAAACTCAAGATGCAAAGACTGCGACTGCCTACCAGTAGCTGCTAAGGCAGAACAATACCTTCCCAAATTTTGAAGTTGAGCAGAGGGTCTCTTCATCTTCCCATTTTTGTGGGGGCTTTCCTTAGGTTGAACCTGGGGGCTTAATATATCTGGAATGTTTGAACTGAAACTAGGCTCAAATTTTGGCAACAGGACCAGTTTACGGCAAAGTCTAATCGACAGCTTAGACAAAATTAGTTTGAAGCCAAATCAGAGCAATTTTGTAATAGATTATCAACCTAGAACAATTCCACAGTTTCTAGAGCCAAACAGCAAAAAGCAACTAGTGACAGATAGCAACAACACCAGTAATTGGAAGGCATTCACTGTAACCAATACCCCAATTGCAACTGAATCTTCCAATCAAATTCAAGCCTTTTCAACGCCTACAGCCGAAAATTCTAAATCAAAAAATATAAGAAATTCTCGTTGGTCGAATTCCAACCAATCTGAATCGAGCCCAGTTTTGGAACAGCGAATAGGAATAAATTCTTCAACAACAGCAGCAACAATAACAATAATAATAATAATCACAACAACAACAACAATAACAACAACAAACAACAACAACAACAACAAGACCAACAACAAATCATTTAAATAAACTACAAAATAAATTTTCACCCGCTTACCTTGCTAATAAACAGCCCACCTCCAATGACTAAGCTAATATGCTTCAAAACATCTGACTTGAATGCATAAACTTGTTTTGCCGATTTCGCTTTGAGGTCGAACATTTTCTCCAATTCATTGATGTGTCGCGTCACACCATCATTGCTATTGCTGGTGTTATGGTTATCTAACAAAATATCCGCCACCATTGTATATAAAGACCACATCACAAAGTAACTGCTACTGTTGCAGCAGGGCTCAAGCACCAGATTTATAAATAACTAGTCCACTAAATTAACCATTTAGGTACACAAACCTGACAAACTTTTGAATGTAGTTTTATTTAGTACTCACCATGCTGTTCCAATAAGGACATCAAACGAATAAACACATTCAGCAAGCCGATGCAACAACCCAACTGCTCTGACGGTGGAAATTGATTTAAAAGATCTAACGCGAATTCCATTGCATCATTTTCCTGATAATAGAAACATACGTACTAAGCAGTCGTATACAGGTTTTAAACGACAACCTGCTACTAACAGTGTCTGCGTAAGTGAACTGTTACTGGTTTCAATTTTTTTGGTAAAAAATATAGAAAGAAAGCTGAAACCTATACACAAGAACGTAAAAAGCAAAAATTATAACTGGGCTCTCTTTGGGTAGGGTGCCCTCACAGAGGCACGTGCCCCACTTTTTATCTGCACCAAGCTTGCTGATTCTCCAGTATTTTCAGAATGGCGTCATATATCATCTATGTAATATACACCGTAAAACTGTTTATAACAAGCTGAAAAACTCAAATATAATGCAAATGCACCACTTCTAGGAGCATTTCTTAAATAAAAATGTTGTTAAACGATCGCTAAAGTGAATATTATATAGTAAAAGATAGCAGAAGAGTACAAAACGTATAAAACTACTAGCAGGTTGAATCAGACCTAATCCCATCACTTTTTGGAAGCCCAGAGGTTCAACCAAGGGAAAGCCCCCACAAAAATGGAAAGATGAAGAGACCACAATATCACTGTTTTATTATAAAAAATCTGTGATAAACATATGTAACTACTTATACTTAATAAAATGAATTCTGAGTACAAACAAAATCATTTATCGGAATCGGAAATCAGACTGCTATCCAAGTCGACTCTTTCAACCACAGCTTCGCAAGTTACGGATACGATATAATTTTCGTACCTATTACTATCCCAAAATTCAACCTTTTAATGGAGATAAATTTAAATTATACTGAAAACCTTTCCCTATTTTGAACTCTCTAATTTACCACTACATCTGCGCTCAGATTTGTCGCTTAATCCACACACTTTTCTTGAAAGCATTTTACCATGAAGCAACCTTCTTTTCTGACTTAAAAACATCAGGGTTAACACAATCGTAATACATGACCTCACTTTGCTATCAGCCTTCATTCTTTTTCGTGGCACGTCCCCATCCGATATATTTGTCGCCTGCTGGCCAATGGTGTCACAGTTTATACTCAACCGAGCAGAACTGATTAACTGACCAATTAAAATCCAAGTCAGCGACTCCTCTCCTCTAGTTGGTTGAGCAGACGAACCATTTTCGTTTGGTTTTTCGTTTGCAGTTGTTGTTGCTTGAACTAACGCAACAAACAATTTTAGCTGTCGATGTCGTGGAATTTTCTCACGTGCATTGACGAACATATGAAATATTTCCGCGATTTTTTCTTCGCGACTTGCAGTCGGATTTGTTGCTGTTTCTGGAGATGTTATAGATGCGTCTGTCATCACATCGCTTTTATTATTCTCCTAAACACAAACTGAGTTGATTTTAGTTACACTTATAACAATGGCAAAACATGGAAAAGAACTAAAAAATTAATGGACACCCTGACATAAAAAATAAACATAGCGGGCCACTCGTAACCATTTGCGCTAATGTCACCAACAAAACATACAAGTCTTGTCTTAAATTCGTAGTCAGAATTCATTTCAATCGCTCTGACTTACACTGACAACAAGTGCAGGGATAACAGCTCGCACAGTTTGTTCGATCACGCTGAAACTATACTGATCATCGTGTCGAAATAATGCAGTTCCCATAAATGTAAAAACGCTCAAAACATGCTCTAACACATGATCCTGAAATATAAAAGTTGCAGATACCAATAAATGCCAAAAACCATACATATACGTATACAGATATCAAAAAGAGTGTCACGAAAAACGTAGATCTTTACTGCGGGAGGCTTTCTCATTTACTAAGATATATTTCCTAGTAATGAGCTGAATAGTAAAAATACATGAAGCTTTCAGATAGGAAACAAAATAAAAACCCAAAAGCTAAATAATATAAATATCTTAGCGCCGTTATCGAGCAATTTATTAAACGTCAATTACAGCATTTCTGTTTACCTTAAACCGTTCAGCAGCAAGTGTGAGCAGTTGAAGAGCTAAATTCTGACTGGAGCTATGTCGGATTTCACGCAGGACACGAACAACATTCGAAACATGAAATTGATGCTCTGACAAACGATCTAAAACAAAGAACCTATACGACGTGTTACAAAACAAAAAACATAAACTTGGAAAAACTGTTCAGAAACAAAGATTAGCTCATTAATCAATCCGTGGCGAAAAAGAAGGAAGATTTTAGCAAAAATCTTACCGATATGCTTGGTGGCAAGCTTTACCAACACCGACAGCAACGCGTTAACAAAAGCAACAGCATCTGAAATGGTTTCACGATCCGAACCAGCCAGGGCAGCTGTAAACCCTTGTTCTGACTGATATTTCGCTAAATCCAACGAAATACCAAGTAAACGAAAGAGTACAGGACACAACACGATGGCACTTTTGTGCTCAACTGAAATCGAACGTGACTCAAGATAATTGCATATCAGCGTTACTGCTTTTGTCGCAGTTACAGTGTTCGCCGAATTGTTGCTGTTGTTTTCTGAGGTTCTAAAATAAACACAACGCACCCATTTTTGTTTTACAAAAAATTTGTATTATTTTCGTACTGTTTGAAATTAAATTATGAAATCCGGATTCGTAAAGTAAATAGACAAAAACAGAAAACATACCGATTTCCTTACAAATATTTTCTAAAATCCACAACAGAAAATACAACCCGCCCTAGTTGACGCGACGAAAATGAACACAGTACTGTGGCTATGTTAAACTAATAGAGGGCGCGCTTCCCAAGTCTCAGACAAAAGATTCCGTATTATCTTTTAATTTTTATTTGCATTTTTCCCAAGCTCGCTGAAAATCTAATCTGAACATCAAAACAATAGCAATCTCAGAGCACAAAAATTAGTAACCACTAATTCCCAGTAATATAAAAGTTGAAGCAACAAACTTTAATATCGATAGCTGTCCAGCATAATGCGTTAGTGTCACGCTAAGGTCTTCGGATGTTACAGGAACCTGAAGCAGAAAATATTATGTTTATACTTAATACAAAACTTTCAGCGCGTCAAACTCACCTTTTTGGACAATATTTCTCATTTGCAGTGTTATGGACAGGCGTCCAAAACGAGTTTACACGTTATATTTACACGTGCAATCAGGAGTATTTCACTGGGATTTTCGTTTAAAAACAGAAAATTAATCGGTAAAAATTCTCCCCTGTTCAAAATTTTCTCCGTTTGAGAACCATAGTCCCGGTTAAAATTTTAAATCATTTGGGACATTACAACAAATACTCAATTAGACGTACACATGTATTTTTATATTATACACATATATACATATCATATAAACGGCAGCCAATAATGCTTCCCACAACTCTCAGGGCGCCTCGCATTTGCGCAACGGTAAAAAATGAATTAGTAAAATTTTTATACCATCTTTAGGCCCTCACAGTTATCGGTTGGTGGGGACCAAAAACGCAAACATTGAAAGACCGAGCTCGTGGCTAGAAGTTACATAAACTCAAAATCTGTTTTAACTATTATAAAGATTTCGATTCCGGGTCCGGATCCGGGAATTTCATTCAGTCAGAGTTCGGGTCCGTATCCGGGGTTCGATTGAAAAAACACCAGACCGGGTCTTGTGTTTGATCAAAAAAAATTTTCGGTCCGCGTCAGGGTTTGAATTTTTATTTGTCGTAACACTTTACTCTCACTGCTCACATTTACATTCGCACAAACCTAACGCAAAAAATGGATTAAATTGCAAAGATCAGCATCGGAAAGTAAGAAGACATTCCACCAACTGGTAATATGTAGATATATATACCACGAACATTTAAAAATAAAGACAGACTTGGTGTTGACTTCAACTAACTAAAGATAGTTTGGCCGCAACTTTGCTGCACAGTTCAATTGATACATTTGACTCATTCTTGAGGCCGACCAGCAGTTCCAAAATTAAAAGAAACAATTCGGAACAGGTTTTCGGCTGAAGTTGCGAGAACACCCCAGTTTTGACAATCTGCAACAAAATTCGACCAGAACTAAAACTAATTATGAAACACCGTTTGAATTAAAAGTCAAGCAAAAAGTATCGTGTCAAGCGAAACAAACCTCTTATACACAGTACCACGAAGAAAAACCTTATCACTCACCAGCAGAGAAATTCCTAGCCAACGGAAATGTATAACCACTTACTAAGAATTAATTTAAAAAAACACGATAACAGGTGCCTATATTGATCAATCTAGCAAAATTAATTTTCCCGAAAGTTCATACAAAAGTACAAACAAGCTAAACTTGCAAAGCATTTCAACCATTACATATACACAACTGTATACATATGTCCACTGAGTTAACTTTTATTCACAATTTTTTGAAAACCTTAACATTTTTAAGTTAAACCACATCCATAGGACAGTTACAGCTGGTATTCTATTCTTGACCAATCATGATTCATAATTAACCAAATCACTTACAACATCCAGCCCTACAAAACCCACAGACCGCGGTATCGGATTTCCTTTATCGTCAACGCCTTCTGAACGCCACAAAAGTAGCCGCTTAAGGGTTTTCAGACATTTTTCATCTCGATTAACAACTGCAATTGCAGTTGTGCTAAACAATTTCGCGAACTGGCCGATCAGAGCTCGACAATGTTGATCCGAAGAACCAATGCCGAGGAATGTGGATTTAGCTTCAACATGACCCAATAGCAAATCTATACAAGGGCAACACAACTGCACAATGCTCTGAAAAACAACAAACTACACTGACCGTAAAACACAGCCTGAATTCTAGAATGCAGCAAAGCAGCAGACTTGCAGCATATTATTTCCAAAATAAACATCGAAACCCTGGCCACAAATTTTGGAAACAAATAACGGAAAAGGAACAATATTTTGAAATTTGTTCAAAAAAACGCACAATCTCAAAATATATAGGAAACATATACCTCGCTAAATAATACTTACCGGGCATTCGATAGGTCCAGATGGAATGAGGGCTTCGACCAAGGACCTTTCGTTTTTCAACCCTTGGGAATATCGTAAGTTTGGGGGGTAATTTTTAGTGACAAAATTTCTGTTTTAATCCCATTTAATCATGCCTGATCGATGGTATATAAGATATAAACACACTTTACGCGCGAAACCTTAAATATATGGGGCAAAGACCAAAACAGATAATTAAAGATTTGCAAGAACTGAAAGCTATGAGAAACTTTTCCAAACGAATCTCCAGTCCTGAACTACATGTATAAAGCTGTCTGTCGCATCTGTGACAACCACGATAACTAATTACAAAACTATTATAACTATTATACAAGCGCAATAATAGCTCAATGTAGAAACCAAACGAAATTATGACAAACCTGACTTGTAATGTTACACAAACATTTCGCAAGATCAACTGTAAATGCAAGCGGATATTTGTTGCCGGGAAACGTACAAATGGCTGTGAATAAGCGCTCAATTGCATTACGTACAGATTGCGTGAAAAACCTCGCATACGCAATACACAAAGCCTAAAATGAAAAAATCCACAGGGCACTTTCCACAGCACCCCTAATTCGACGAACATTTCCAATTCAACCTATCTGCTTCCGTACGTAAATATTCCAATCCAATCAGTAATCCAAAAATTACTCAAACTCCTAACCAAATATAGCTCTTAAAAATTCGAGCCGATATTCAAGACGCGAAAACGAATTTTAAATATCAAGAACACTTTCGTGTGGATAATCCAACCCCGGTAGATAAAAAGAATGTCTCTCGTCCAATCCAAAAACATGTATTGTTTTAAAACGCACACACCTTGCTAATATAGAGGATTCGCTTCCGACATCAGGATAGGACGGAACAACAACAACAACAACAACAACAATAATAATAATAATAATAATAATAATAATAATAATAATAATAATAATAATAATAATAATAAATTCATCTCAGACCAGCAAACTCAAAAACGATGCAAAGAAGTTGACCTTGATAAGAATCCACGATATGCCGTTCAAAATAGTAATCTACTACTTTTTATGCACTATAACCTGGGCAAAAATTTTTAAATTACCAAAAACAGTTTTATGTGGATAATCCAACCCCGTTAATTATAAATAGAGAAAACTCTCGCCTTAACCAGGAGAGCGATTGCAACCAAACTTTCTTAGTGCTTACCTGGCTAATATAAGCTTGGTCGTCTTCTATTGCAGTTGAACATTGTACAATCGCCTCAAACAGCGACAAATAGCCCGAAGGTGACAGCTTTAATCTTCCCGTTTTGCTTTGCGGCAAAGCGCGATCCGCTAAACACTTTGCAAACTTCACCGTAGTAACACGAATACTTCTGTTTCTATGTGACGCAAGAACAATCACAATTGGTAACACTGGAAAGGTAACAAAAACTTTAGCAAAAATTTGCATGAGTTAACGTGTCAAGTGTGTAATTTTTTGTTATTTTGTAATTGGTATAGGCAAAACTCCTGGAGAGGATACGCATATAATATACTGCACGTCTATTTAAATAAAGTATTTAAATGAGTGTTGATTAAATTTAAATATTTAACTCTATGGATGTGCAAATTAAACGGCTTGTACTTGTATCGATAATACCGCCACTTAAATAAACAAAAATTCAGAACATTGGCTAAATTTTTTCCGAAGTTTTAGCCAAATTGGCTAAAGGCACAAAACTAAAACAATAAAGTCTGCTTAGTGCTATACCCATGCACACTATTTTGTCTGCCTATCGATTCACACCTGGTGAACTTTCAGCCACTGCATCCGCTACGACAGACTCCGAACAATGACCAAACATTGAGCAAGCTATATTGAGCAGCATTTCCATAACTTTCACAGTATCTTCAGCGTCACATAGTCTTGACCTCGGAGCAATTAAGCACATTACAAGCAAACAGTAAAGTTCGCTTGTCAAATTGAAAAATTCCTAAAATATAAGTTTAACGAGTACAATTATACATAATAAGAAACGAATTGACTACGCTACACTTTCAAATTGCTATATCACCCATCATTGGGTAGCGGTGAAATTGCAAGCATTTTAATTCTTCACTCCTGTTAACATATGATTTTCCCCTTGCGGTACAGCGTTGGCTAGGCTATTCGAATATAACTGGTAGCTATTTACATTTTGGCATTGGCGAAATAAATAGCAGTCGACTCAATATTATGTGTAGCTCAGCGACTGAGTAGCAACGTCAACTGTTAATGACTTTTAACAGCATTCGGTTGCACATCCGAGAGATTATTGTAGATTTGCAAAAATATTTGGAAGCTAATTCCGCAATGAATGCTCTGGAGAAACTACGGCTAATCAAGGAAAACCTCATATAACGTCTGGTAAAATATAGCGGTTTCCAGAATGGAAACCCTACAGGTCAAACAAAAAAATCCACATGAACCGTAAGCAGCATTCGGTTGCACATTATAAAATGACCAAGAGTTTATTGTAGAATATGTTCTTTGCACTAGTACAAATCGAACAAAATACCCATTGCACTTTGCAAGAATATTTGGAAGCTAATTCCGCAATGAATGTTCCGGAGAAACTACGGCTAAAACAAGGAAAACCTGATATCACGTTTGGTAAAATATAGCGGTTTCCAGATTCTCATATTTTAAGACGCTAGACAAAACTTATCAACTGACAATTTGAATTCTGCAGCCCTGTGATATATGCCGATTTTTTAAAAAAGAAATTCAATGATATAAATCTAAAAATTGATTCCAGCCAAAACGACCATTATATCATTATTTGTAGCTCTAAATACAAACTACGGGCGACGCTATACTTTTACGATGCTATTCGGCGTCGTCCGGCGTCGAACGGCGCCACACGTCAATTTGTGTTTTCAAATTGTTATGCTGTGCGATGCGGCAACGTTCGTGCGTCGTACAGTGTCGGACTTCATTACAATAGCAAAAATAAAAGCACCACACTTATAGGTAAACTCTAAATAATGATAAATCGCTTACTTTAAAAAAATCAGATACAAATTTCTGACTATTTTCGTCCATCTGATAGCTCGAAAGCAACTGCTGAATGTGATGACAGCAAATAACCAGTGATTCAAAATAACACTGAAACGCAACGTCGTTGATATGGTTATCAATCACTGCAAATAAACGTAGTCTATAACTCTATGTCAGCTGTTTTAGTATGAAATAAAAATGTAGAGCGATGGAAAGCAACGCGGTTGAATATAACGACCACATAACCAGCTATTCAAAATAACGTACTTATTTTTGCCGGTAACAGAAAAACGGCATTACTATTGAAACCCTTGCATAAACGGACAGAATTAAGTGTTATCGCAGTCGCGGTCTAAACCGCGTTTCTGATAGCAACCGCTTATTTCTTGCACGTTATCGCTCGCAACCTGTTTGAACTGCTCGCGGCTGAATCGTTATCGTTTGTAAAGACTGTTTACAGCCGAAATTTCAAACACGACCGCAATCGAGTCCCTAGATACCACTCGTGGTACGAAAACAAAATTAAATCACGATTATAAAAACGCAACTTTACTTGCTTACATTCCACGTAAAGTTTCTTTCGGATCGTTGGTTTCAAGCTCCTTGCCAGACGCCAGCAAAAGTAGGCTTGAAATGTCGCTGGAAGCTTCACCAACAAACCGGCACTTGATATTCGGTTGCGACAGCTCAATCGAATTTTTTCGAAAAACTCGAACGAATTTCCGCCATCTTTTCGATATATTTTGTTGCGCTCGTCCGGCAACAGCTCATAGTTCTAGAATTAATTCTTTATTTTCAATATCAATTCAAGCGGCAAAATTTGCGATTCTCGAAAGATTATAGTATACATGGCACATGTACATTCCCCCCACATAAGCTTAAACTTCACTTAATCGTAACTCAAACAGCATAATAAAAATAAGCTTACGTTATGCCAAAATCTGAACATTTTGACATTGCAGAGAGAAGTTTCCAAGAGCCGTGTATATAAACCTACTTTTGAACGAAGTGCAGCTCCGAGCGACGCTCGGCGTTTCGCAAGATCATTTTATGTTTTGTACTCGGGGTCCAAAGGTGGAAGCCCGTCAGATATAAATCTCAACAACCACTGAACGAATTTTGACAAACTTTTTTGTTTAAAAGCATATTATCTTGACGTGTTGACCTCGCATTTAGGTTTTAAAATCTTACGGCGTTTGTTGGCTATCGACAAGTTCGCATAAATAATTGGTTACGCCAAAACTAGGACTTTTTTTACAATATTTCGCTAATTATTAAGCTTACAAGCTATCTAATTTCAGTACTAAAATTTTTGGGAGGGAGGAATCTGAATAAATTGTTCATAAACCTCTAAAACCGCTAAATGAACAGATAGCTAATAAATAATTGCAAATTAGGTAAATTGGATGAGCCTAAATTAAAACTTCATTATTGCACTAATTACTATATACTTATTAGGGTTACGAGCAATCAAATTCAGCACTAGAGGTTTATGAGCGCATGGAATCTGGATAAATTGTTTAAAAACTTCCAAAACCGATTAATCAGCAGTTAGCTAATAACTAAGTTGCATATTAGATTAATTGGTTAAGTCTAAATTAGCTGTCCGAGCTTCGCTCAATACATGTACATATTTCCACTAAGAGTAGTTCATTCAAATTGTACAAGGAACAAGCACTATAGCTGTTTACTAGAAATTGTACTTTTACAATGACCGCAGTTTTTACCAGACATTCAGAAACCTTCAGTGAAAAGCTGCAAGGTGAAAACACAATTAAATGTTCGGGGTAGCACAGTGCGTACGTTCAACTAAATGCAAATACAATCAAACTATCAACAGGCACCAGCTATGGCAGACTTTAAAGAGCGAAAACCAACCTTGGCTGCGAAATATTTATTTTGATTTTCACACACGTATTCCAGCCACTTTTCCGAGTCGACCTGTGCTTCCAAAATACTTGTTTCGTCAAAGCCACACAATACAATTAAATACTGCACGAACTGTGAAATCAACGTGTACGATACGGGAATGCTGGAGCCAAAAATTTTGTCCAGCTAAAACAAGACTAAACAAGCTAAATAATACGACACGTTTTAAATTCCTTTATTCTTTCACTAACTTTCACTCATGCACTCGCTCATTCTTACCTTCTCTCAATCACTATTTCACTACAACACTCAAGCATTCACTCCTTCATTTGCTCACACATTCTTTTTAACTCACATACTCCTCACTCACTCACCTAATCTCACTGGCTTATTCCTTCTCTCACCCACTCACTAATTCATTCATTCACTCTCTCACTCACTCACTCACTCTCATTCACTCGCTCTCACTCACTCACTTACTCACTCACTCTCACTCACTTACTCACTCACTCACTCACTCACTCATTCATTTAGTCACACTCACTCATTGACTTTCACGCTCATTCGCACTCTCTCACTCACGCACTCAGTGAATATTTGACTCGCCCACTCTCACACATTTGCTTACTTCAGGTTCAAACCGGTCATCAGAATCATTTCCTCACTCAAACAATCACCTCCATTAAAGCAGTAAATCTGATACACATGTAAATTTTTGCTGCTAATATTTAACAGAGATAATGCAAAATATCAGTAAATTTAATAACTGTCAAAGAATTTGAACATACAGAACAACGAAAAGCAATAAACTGCAACAAGTTTAGTCGCAAAAGCTAATCTTGTCTAGAATTTAAACTAACTTTCCTTCTGACTATCGATATAGTAGCCGGAAACGGCAGTATTTGAAAATCGACTTATTTTGCGGTTCTTTTTGAGGTCCCAAATACTTCAACTACGAAAATTCCATTTCTTTAAACTTTCGTATTATTAACAAAACCATACTAATACCACCACTAGACGGAAAAACATTTTAGCTAAGTATCCATGATTTATTTTACCCGAAACGTACCCGAGCTAAATTATCTTCTGTATACAAAACCACAAACGCGTTTATCAACGATTCGAGTATTCCTTCACTTTTGCACACATTCGACTGTAATTTGTCAATCACACCTGAAAGCAGAAACAAAAACAATAAGTAGCAGCACAACTATTTAGTTCAATTCTTTTATAAAACTGATCAAAATAAATAAATCTGTCAGAGCTTTCTAACCGCACTGCTAACATTTGTCTATAAATTGTACAAAATATGACTCAACTGTACGAATGTTGCAATTCATAAAGATGTGTTAAAACAAGATGTCGTTTTTCAGAACAGAAAGCTTCACTTATTAGTAAAATTCAAAAACATTTACACAAAGCGGCGAAGCATAATACAAATTTTGAAACATTCCGCGATGTGACCACACTAACTTTAAGTCAAAACCCGCCATTTTTCTGAGCTTAGAAACAAACCTACCACTGAATGGATTTAAAACTGTCTTTCCACCGTCATCCTCCAATACACGAGACTTCAAAATAGTTTTAGCGAATTTCACGTCTGACGATTTTGACCAATCACAAGAGAACAGGACAACCAAGCAAAAATGCTCGAGAGCAAGTCGATTTTCGTTGATTAACTCATCAGCTATTGCAGAATCAGTTAGAAATTTCATTGATTTCAATCGAATTTTCCGCCTAAAACAGAAAAACAAGTCAAACTAACAATCTTATAGGTTTAACACTCAAAACATTCATTTCATTATAGCATGATAGAAAGCAACAATGAATATCTACCTCAAATTATGCAAAGTTTCTCAGTAATACATTTACAATGCTTCCAATATTTTGCACCCATGATTGCTTAGGCAATAAACATTCAATCATTAATAAAATTTTTGTTAGTTAAAAGCCGGTAGCAAAACCTTAACCTGCACAACGTCAGGTACTTGACCATAATACAAATTTCGAACTCCCTGGCAACAGTATTTGAAAGATTTAGCACCCTCGTTACTCATTTATGATCCTTCCGCCTCATTAGCAGACGCTAACTGAACATACAAGGCACAGCAACAATACTTAACGCGCTCTGAGTTTTAATTCACGAAACAAGCTAAACGTCAATACAATTTATCATGATATAAAAGCGCGTTATTGCTGTGCGTGCACTAACCATAGCTTTTCATCATCTTGATTTAAATTTTCGCGTCTAACAGCGAGATGCATAAGCTTTCGGAATAATTGATTTTTGTCGCTAAATATCTGAAAAAGAGATACTACTAATAAGCAGAACGCAACCGAAATTAAATTTACCGGAATCGGAATTTGAAAAAATTACCGGAAACGAGACCGGAAAATGAAAAATACATGCCACCAAAAAATCATTTTATTTTACTTTTTTGCAATATTATTGATGAAATAACCCTCGTTGCAGATAGGTATGCACATTATCTGTTATATTTCAGATTTTCATAATACACGGATGCGAAAACTACCTTCGATGGTTTATTTTGGCGATTGCCAAGGTTTGCATAATATACTAATCAAATCTATTGAATTTTTATCTTAATTTTTTAGCAAAATATCTTATTTCCACCGACCAAATTTTAATACCGGAAATTTAATCCCGGTAAAAATTTACCAGAACCGGAAGGTGAAAAAATGCCGGAACCGGAACAGGAATTCCAGTTGCACCCTGCTAATAAGTGATAATTTACGCAAATCCAGTACAAGCTTGGGTAGTCACTCACTGAAACAGAACATGCTGTTTGCGCCAGTACCAAGATCAAAGAACAAACTAAATTTCTAAAGCTGAATTTCCCAGAACTTTACAGAAAAATCGAGAAATACGATGAGCGCAAAATGATTTACAAGAAGTTATTTTTTTAAAAAATTTCGCTTTCAAAGTAGTGAAAATACTGAAACTGGTCAAAAAATAAAAAATCGTCTTACCTTTACATGAGTAAGTAATTCAAACAGAACAACTACATCGGAATCGTGCCATAATTCATTCAATGCCGAAATAATTTCTATACGCTCCAAATCATCACAAGCCTGCAAGACTAACTTACTTTGGGTACAGAAATTTTCTGAGCAATTTAACAAGGAACGTTGATCCAGTAAAAAAATTTAATCGGTAACAAATTTTTAATTTATGCATCATTCGTTTGAGTGTTTTTCTAGTGGAGAGAGGGCAAACATCCGAGTTCTTCAACTCTGACCCCTCGAGCACAAAATATATGCCTAATTTGTCGGTTTTTAAAGTAAAATTTTAACCAAATATAACGTCTACGAGTTTTCTATATACGTAAACGTGTGTACCTGGCAAAACGCAAAAAGCAGAAAGAAAAATTTTAAGGCACAAAAATATATTTCCTTCTCCACATTTTGAATTCCTTCCGCTTCAATTTGTATTCGTCGGTTTACAAAAACTCGCCAAAGACTATGGGCCCTACTGAAGTTTGCCTAAGCAAATCAACTACATAATAAAACCAAATAAAGAAATTACTAAACACAGATATAGTTCACCTCATTTTTCTCGATAATCTCGCACAGTCGTTTCACGGCAAGCGCACGAACTTTGCCATTTGGGTGATATATGCTCAAATACAGCGATCGTTTGTTCGACAAAGCCTAAAGAACAATACCAGTGAATTTCACTAAACCAAAATTATAAAATGTCAGAAAAAACTCGCATAAAGAAAATGAAACCTACAACATTGCCAGTCACTAGCACAGCTGAAACTCCATGCGTTTTAATTTATGTATATATATATATATATATATATATATATATATATATATATATATATATATATATATATATATATATTTACATTACATAATATATAACTGAATCTTCTGGCCTCCAACGATGAATATACGTACATACTGAAGAATTTTAATTATATTAAATTAATCGTATAAGCAGCAGCCGGCAGCAAAGGGAAAACAAGAGCCAGCAGCGCATCTCTTTTCGAGTATCAAATTCAATCTTATACTGAAGTGTTGTGAAAAATTTAGCCACAAGCACACAAGCACACTAGCACACCGCGAGTAGTCTACACGTAAGCAACGAAATATATATTAAAGACATACACCGTGTAATCGCGACTGAACTAATGCAACTAATTTTTCAAAAGCTCTAGAACTTGGTGTTGCTTCCAATATCGAATCAAAGACAGCTGGATATCTGTAATCATAAATTTAAACATTAAACAGTGCAACACAATTTTCATTCACAAAAATTTTCAACTTCAATATAATCTTCATCATAAAACAGTTCAAAAATCCAGCACAATTTCCGTTAATGAAAAGCTCAAATTCAAGCCAATTTTCATTTAGAAAGTTATTTAATATTCGATCCAATTTTTCCGCAAAGTTTACCAGCGCACAGACGAGAATTACTTAAAACTTTCGTTTTAGGCAACTAACATGTTAAACTCCAACAGCCAGATACCATAAACATTAAAATTAACAAACCTCGTCGCCAAACTATTAATCGGTTTACCAATATCTCGTTTCAACTCATCAATGACGGCGTCATCACTTGAATTTTGTGATACACAGTCAATAAAATGTTCCACAAACGCTCTGAAGAACGTTAGATTGTTCCATGAAAAACGGTACCTGCCTCTGGCACAGTACAACAACAATTCAAAACGTTTAAAGTTTTACTTCGAGCTATCTTCCAACCTGTTTCATTCCTAGCAATCTGTTCTATCATATGCGAAACAAAAAAACCAGCAGCGCTTACAAAATAGCAATACCAACTACAAATTTTAATACCAATTAACCACGCAATCATAGGTAAACATTAAGAACAAAAGGACTAAAATTACGATCATATCTGAACCTTTGTTCTACGCCACAACATAAACCTTTAGAGATAAACAACAAGAATTAAACAAACTCCTTTTCTATTGTTAAATATATATTTCAATAGGGATGTGCCATTTAATCGGCAACGGTAAAAATCGGCACTTTTCACGGCAAAAAATTGGCGATTTTTTGCCGACAGTTTTTGCGCAAAAGTGAGTTGGACTATTATCGATTTCACTTGTTGGCGTGTATCGGAGCATCTGATCAGGAAAACTGTTATTCTTCTTGCCTTTGTATTTGAAAAAATTAAAATAAAACGTTCTCATGAAATTAAGATTTTTAAATGTTGTCAGCGTTTAAGTCTTTTCGCATTTATTACGACGTAATGTATCCTATCGGTTGCCAAATGCTGTTCAGAGCACAATCTGATTCCCGGATTTTGTATCTGTTTTCCCAGAATTTCCCGGACGCGTACATGTGCTTTAAGCATCGTCTAATAAATTTGGAATCGGCATCCGCATCGGTATATTTTCAAATTAAAAATCGGCATCACTATCTGCATCAGCAAAAATTTTGGAATCGGCACATCCTAATTTTTAAAATTAACAAACTTAAACGACCTTATACGCGCAACTTACTTAAACACTGTTTCAGCAACCTTTTGCGAAAACTTAATCTCGTCAATAAATACTATCAGCACTTTAACAATCGCACTGTGAGTAGACTTTTCTTTTCGTATCGTTGCAAACAACTGACCAATAAGCGAAGTCGCAAACATTGTAATAAATCTATCAGCGTTTTTTGATTGGGTTAATCGCGATAAATTTGCAATCCACAGTGTAGTATCGAGCCGACATAAGTGTTTAACAACTCTAAAAAGAACAAAAATGACTGTATTATCAAAATAGCGCAGATACAGCAAGTCATGCTAAATTTCTCTGGCAACAGGTACTTCAAAAACGGGCAGGGCATATTTTAGAATAACCCAACGGTCGTGACATGTTCCTGATTTTAATGTCCGTTTAAGGCATGGCTAAAAATAACCGAAGATGGACTGTTACGAAAGCATTAGGATCGGTTAGAAAATACAGTAAATCATGCTAGGTTTTTGGCAACAACTACTTGAAAAGCTAACGAGACATTTTCGAAAAATTCAACAACAGCAGCTATTTTTTGGATTCACAAACTGTACCAAAAGGTATGACTCAACATAACCCCACAATTTCGTAAATAATTCCTAGAAAAATTTAGCAAGAACACTTTCGGGCCAAACAGTACCTTTAGAACACATTCAGGTTCCAGCGCTGAAATCCACAGTAAATTACTTTTAAAATTGGTCATAAAACTGTTGTATACCTTTAAGGTTCTAATTCTACTCACAAGACGAAACTCAACGAAACTACTTACTGTTTTGGCAACGACTTCACTGTATTCGCTTGAGATTCACATATCAATACAGCAACAACTAGCGAATTTTCGTCAAAATGTTCCCCCAACTAAAATTTAAATATAAACGCAACATAATTCAAACTACTTATGCGCATGTTAAATTACATTCTCATAAAAAAATAGCTCTAAAGGAAATCTGAGTTAACAAAAATCTTATTTGAAAAACGCACAAGAAACCGAACTGTTCTGAAACCTATATTTCACGTACTATTCAACCTTACAATTAAAATACTAAGCCTTCCAAATATTAGACATCAAATAAAGTAAAATAATTCAAATTAACCAGCTCAAACTCAAAGTATTAACAAAAAAGAGATATACTTACGCGAACTAAACTCTTTAACAAATTCACACATACAATATCTGCCAAATTCAGCGCCGTGCATAACTGAGCAGCAATAACCAACACTGTTTGCCTAAACGGCGCCGCTGCTGACGGCCGTAATCCTTCAGCAACAAACGGCACGACACGGCTCAAAAGCGCTGATTCACTGTTTTTGTTTGCAGGACGATTCCGACGGCGTCCAAGGCCAGCTTCCGGTAGCGCAGCAACGGCTCCAGTTATTAGCGATGCGCATAACGTGAATACAATTTCGTACTTTGACAGTTGGTTGCGCGGAATTATCTGAAAGTAATTTGTGAAAATTTAACATTTAGCCGGCGTCCATGGCTATAATGCACCCTCGGCAAATACTAATGAAACATTCACATTACATTATATAAACAAAATTTTTTCCACGCAGGTCTGCTTTCTAAGAAACAATACGTTGCGTTGCAAATATTGCAACTCTAAAACACAAACAGAAAAACTGAATCAACAAAAATCATTAAGCAAAAACAAATAAACAAGCTAAAAACCGAACAAACTGTAATGATTCTATCAATTGTCTTTCGTGTTATAAACTCGACAAAGTTTAAATCAGTTCCGCATCGCGCAACCAGCGTTTCTCGGTCAAGTGGTGATGGTTCTGTCTAAAAAAGAACAACACAAAAGAAATAACGAAACTCCAAACTAAATAAAATATCACAGCACCAGATCAACGATAAGTTTTAATCCTGGACTAAATAAACTACGTGTAACAGAATATTCTACGCTGATAACCATAAAATTATTTTTAGTTGGTATCTGCTGTTTATGTTCCAGTGAACAGTACCTGCAACACAATGAGTGCACTACGCCGTAAACAAATCTGCAAGTAACACGACCATTTTGAATTTAGCAACGTACAAAAAATTGTTTTCTTACCTGAAGAGCAGACAACCAGGCCCATTGTTTCGCAGCGACCAAATCTAAAATTTGCACCATTCGAACAAACAAATTGGTATGATGATACGGCAAAATGCAGCGCAAAATGCTGCTGACATTGTACTGATGAATGTGAAACCTGAAAATACAAACAGTAGAAAAATTATAATAGCAAATAAAACTTGGCGAAAACTGACAAGCCAAAGTGACAACAGAAGTTGCGATTCGCTTTCAGATTCGGTAAAAAGGGTTCAGCTATAAAGTTACGCATAACTCTCGCATTGCGAATCGGATTCGGAGTCGGCAAAGTCGCAATGGGTTAAGAATCGATATCGGAATAGGTAAAATCGTGGGCTCGGGGTAACCATTACACAAGCTTTTCTTCCAAGCATAGCCTTACTGATTCCAGCTTGAAAACTACAACGAAAAGTCTCGTATAAATTTCATTTCATCACCACAATCATACCTATAAATCAACCACTCCAAAACTTTATGACACGGTCTCAACGGGAAATACGGGCACAGTCGAACTAGGAAATTGTCAATAGCGTCGTCAAGAATTGCATTTTCCTCTGTATCTAACTGAAGCCGTTGTGTGTCCATTGCAGTTTCTGCAAACAACACACGTTCTGCGTTCGCGCTTTGGTTCACAATTTCATCATCGGATGCTGTAGGATCAAAAAAGTTGTTCGGATCAATGTGACGCAACTCTTCGAGTCCATTGAGACCTAAAAACCAGAAAGTAAAATGGCAGTTACACATAATACAGCCCAACACTGAGGTATTATTTCTCTAACACAAACTATAAAAATAGGGTTTGAAATTGAAGACGAACACAACTTAAACTACCTCATTTTTAAACAATTTGTGACGTAAATGAGTTTTCGCGCAAAACAATTTTTCAGGATACAGCTGCGACAAAACCCGATTTCGGAATTTGGTTTATCCCGTCTGTTTTTTAACAGAACTTCCATCTACCAAAGTTCAACCCTGACCAGGGATGGGCGGCTTAGGTCAAAAAAGCGAGACCGAGACTGAAAACCAACCTACAGAGACCGAGACCGAAAACCAACCTACAGAGACCGAGACTTTTGGGCTCGGTCTCGATCAATTTTTAACCGTTACCGAAAATAAAAATAAGATTTTTTAACAAAAGTTTTGAATATTTTTACTTGCTTTGAATTGTCGCTTCATACAATTAAACTAATAAATCGCCTGCCTTAAAACACCCTCGGTACAATCCCTAATTCAGAAGCAGTGTTGTTTTTAATCCTAGGCAAACCAAATAGACTGGAAAATTTTTTGCCACAGCGTGACGTTATAAATGCGGATGACCCGTAATCTTTCAATTTGGGTTTCCTTTCAAAAATAGAATTTTGGGTAACCAGAGTAATCATTCTGTTTCTCCAACCGCTTTTCACATTAACATTTGTAATACATTAACCAAAGTATAAGAGCGAATATAAATTAGAACTCCAAAATAAACTAGAACTTACCTAAAGCATATACAGTCTCCCGATCAAACTCTGCTACATCTTTAGAATCAAACAAGAACGAAACGCGTTTCCGAACAACTGCGAGATTGGTCGCTTGTGGAACAGCGAGCGCTTTTAGTTGCTGGGCAAGCGATGTCATTCTCCAACGTTGCAGTACAGTAGTATCAAGATTTACAGATGTGGCTAAATTGGAGACAAAATAAAATCGAAAACCATGTTCCTGTCAGGATCAGCCGTTTATTGCCTGTTTTGTCTAGTTTCTATTGTTCATGATTTGGATTGAGCGACTTTACATAATTAAAACCGTTAAACTTCATACGCGGCGAATAATTTCCTTGGGATGTTTGTGAAAAAATGTCAATATGCAAGTCATGGGATTGGAATACATCCTGGTACAAAATGAATGCTTTAGTGCGTGGTACTGATTTTTATGTGGATCGTGCATTACTGTGTCTGGGCAGTATTTATTATTTTTGGACCGCCATGTTGCGAAATTATTGCAGTTAATTTTTGCCTGGTTCATGTTGCGGAGAAGGCACAGGTTTGTCATATGCTGGCTGATTATCCAAATCCAGAAACGGGCAATCTGGCGAGCGCATTGTACTAAAAACCCTGTTAGTTGAATGCCGCTGGCGCTCCCAACACTCAATTGCAAAACTTCCGCTGTTGAATTCACAGTGTCCCAACTATTGCTGTTCACAGACCAATTTTTTACTTAGTATAAGATCTTTACTCTTTAACCGTATGCTTACACTACTGTTACGGCCTTTTCTATATACTGGGGAATAATTTTATTTAACAGTCAGAAATCTTAATTACTTTCCTCCTTAACTATAATTTCGTATAGTTTCCACAAAATAACAGCAGCACGTTAACTTTGAAGAAAAGTTCGCATCCAAACCATGTAAGTGTCTTGTACCGACAGTTAGCTTGTTCGTACGGACGGAAAAAGAATTAATAAGGGTCCAAATAATTTTATGTAGTAGCTCGTCAACAAACTATTGAATTAAAGCAAAAGTTTACAAAATTTTAATAACAACATAATATTAATACGATTCATAAACAAAGGCGCTGTTTTATTATTTTGACCCGGAGACACGGTGCAACCCGAGGTGAAAAACGCCGGAGTCGGAGGCCGAACTTGACGGAACCAGAGGTGAGGCGAAATTAAATTCAAAATGATGTTTAATTTGCTAATTTTGTCAAATATCTCTAAGGCAGGTGGCAACCGGAGGTACAAAAAAAACGGAGCCGGAGGTCAACAAAACTTGCCGGACCGATAATTCGAAATTAAGTAACTAATAAATTGTGTTCAATATTAATTTGAGCAAAAATCTGTAATGTGTTGTTAAATTGTTTGGTTTTACATTTATTTTTTACGAATGCCAAAAGCTGAAACGACATGCGCCAAATACATTTTGCAAACTACGCAAAATTTCACTACGGAAATTACCGGACCCTCTGCAAAGTACGGTATTGTTAATGTTTTCATTTTACGCTTATTCTATACAAAAATCTCCACATTTTTTCCAAACAAATAAATTTTGTAGACTATGAAAATTTTCACCGGCAAGTTTCGATATACAAACAAAACTAAAAATATTGGTGAGCGTATTAAATCAAAAATCAATGAGAACAGCTGTAACAGACTAATAATTATTTGAGACTCTGGTTATCTATAAATCTGCTACAGAATATAAAACCAGTAATAGTATTGGCTTTCTCCTTACATTAAAAATAAAATGAAATCTTCATATAATAAATTAACTCAGACTGTTTACTGTCTCGATTGATGCGGTTTGATGCCTTACTGTATGGAAAAACATAAAATAAAAGCATTCGTCCCAAACAGAAGGGCAAATATACTTCTGCGCATTCAAGTTAACGTTCGACGGTTTCGTATCTTTGATAATAACACCCATGTTCTTACACTTCATCATTCAGTTTCACATACACCACCTGTAACATTACCAATAACTCGATTTTACCCAGAAGGCAACTTTCTCAGCTCATCCTCAATTAACGGACGTGTACGTAACTCATCCGCTAAATACTTGACCATATCTGATTGAACGTCAAGCCCGAACAGTTTTCTAACAGCGTACATTGTTGCTGCGGCAATTTCAGTCGCATTCACACGTCCATTTTCCAGCACTTGCCGCAGGTATTGTTTTTCAGAACGAAGTCGGACATATTCTTTATGTACTGGCAGGAAATAATCTTCTACAGCGTCAGCAATAACCTGATATTAAAAAGGTGCACTAATTAGAGCAGGTGATTGATAAAGGGCAGGGCGGTAAACTGAAAAGACCTATTCACAACAGGCCAACCGGATATTTTGCCATGCGACTTTACCCACTCCATTGCTAACACGACTTTAAAAACAAACAAGCAGTCCAAAAATTTATACTCACTCTGTCAAATGTTTCGTATCAAATGTTTCGTACCCCAATCTTCCATGTCCACTGTTCATCTTCACCACAAAACTGCATCACAAACATTTAATGCCCACCACAACAAATTGTATTGTAATCTTAGGAAATACAATATCTAGCACCCCTGTAAGCATATAGGTATACGTACCTGTTTGTACTGAGCAGTGTTTAAATCGACCGATTCTTGCGTAATATCTTCAATGCTTTTCCCAGTGATAATCGAATGCAATTCCATTAAATTTGATACTGCAGGCCGATAATTGCGTTCATAAAATACAGCGCTTTCGAAATCTGTTAAAGCTTTTTTAATCTGAAACCAAAAGAAAATTACGTTGAAGCTGAAGACGCATATACAGCACGTACCGAAACTCTTATAACCAAGTAGAAATTTACATTAACAGCAGCTTGGAAAATATAATATGGTTTCGTATTTTTCTGAAATCACCAGCTTTTTACGTTCACTAATTCCAAACTTTCAGACGTACCAACAAAGATATGAGATATTGTCAGTGTAGGTAGGAGCCGAGACTTCAGACCTTTTTAATTAACAGGTGGAAAAGCGGGTTGCGGGTGGTGTCGAACTAGCGGCCATCTACGTGTCAGCCGGACGCTGTTAGGGTTACCACTGTACCACGTAGCCCGCCTACCCATCTGCTTTTATCATCGACTATATTTCGACATGTATCCTGCCGACTAGCATATATACAACACAATGTGCATTGCATATATTGCATATGCACTTGGACAAACATGTTTCACATGCTTACATTCCATAGTTTTCACCAAGGTCGTGCCTTGACCGTTCAGCCTATTTCTGACTGGATACCTTGTTCATATCGCAGCAGTTTACCATTGCGCTCACGGCGTAGCCCTCATGTCAGTCTGGGTAGGAACCGGGACTTCGGAACTTTAACTAAACAGCTGGAAGCGGACCTCCAGAGCGGGGATCGAACTCTCAGCCTACGGATCTTTAAGCGAACACTCAACTACTGCGTCATGCAGTCCGTTTCTCCGAATTCCAATTACCTTTTTCGTCGACTATATGTGTCGATCGTATGCTTCCGGATCAACGCATTTTACATATACACACGAACAAACATATCTCACATGCTTGCAGATATAAACATTGCATTAATACAACTGAAACCCGCTGCGCAATACAAGCGCTGAATCAGAAAACCTATACAATTTACTTCAGAAATATACTGCGCTGCCAAACATATACATAGCTTTAGATAGTCTGAAATATAGAACACAACAAAGCCTACTTTTTCTCTCATTTCTTCTGGAGTGTTGCGAATTTCGATACGACTTTTATCGGTAACATCAGATTTGCTCATCTTTTTATCGGGATTGCGTAGACTTTTGATTTTAGGTGCAGTCGAAAGCAACATTTCAGGCATAGGAAACAACACATCAGCGCTAGATTCATCAAGCGAAAATCGTGAATACAATTGTCTCACAATGTGATGACAAACTTGAATGTGTTGTTCTTGATCGCGTCCAACAGGGACATGAGTAGCGCGATATAATAAAATGTCAGAAGCCTGAAACAATGTGTTCTAAGTTGTTTGCAATCTTGCAAAATAACGGATATATCCATGGTGTGGCAACACAAAGGTTCGAATTCGGCAAAAACTTGTGGTTCGAATTCGATTCTGTTGTGAAAAAGCCGAATCCAAAAGCCGAATCCAATAATGTTCGGCAATATATTTTTTTGTGTTAAACAATAAAAATTTTAAGTATCTTGTTATATTAATAAAAAATTTTTGTTTCAGGTCACAAATCTCAAAACTAAGGTCGGGCACGAAATATATTTACGTTTAAAAGTTATACGGCTGGCATTGCGTTGATATTCTGAAACAAATTCTAGATATAACTGAAATTTGCAACACACAAGATTCGCATACGGATTCCTATTCGGCAAATTAGCAATGGATTCGGATTCGATCAAATCGTAGATTCGGTGCCAGTGCCACCCTAATATACGTATACTAAACTTACTGTGTGCGAGTACTGACAAGCCGAAATGATTACCAAACCAAATATATAAAATATCCAGGTTTTATAACAAAATAATGTATAAACGTACATTATACAATACAATATGGTAGTCGCGCATTTGTGTTAACCATCATCTTCTAAAATTTCTATGTCTAAATTGGAACGGGAATTACTTTTAGGCCAATTATCTAAAATGCTAAAATCTTATAGCGTACAGGAGTGTTCAAATTCTGCAGTATAGTGAAATAACGTTTTTAGTTTCGTACTGCCAAATACCTGACGATGCTCACAGACCCGACGAAAAAATTAGCGATTTGATGAAGCAACGAAGCCTGATTGACAATTAGAACACACCAGGGTGCAACCGGAATTACAATTTACCGGAACCGGAATTTGAAAATGTTACCGGAACCGGAAAGTGAAAAATGCATTTCACCAAAAATTTCATTTTAATCTTATTTTTTGCTCTATTATTTGTGAAATAACCTTAGTCGAACATAGGTATTTATTTTATTTGTTGTATTTTAGATTTTCATCATCGACTGAAGTGAAATCCACCATCAATGGCTTATATTCGGAGTACAAGTGGCTTTCAAAAGAGATACTTAAAAATTAGCAAAGTTAAGAAAACGGCCAAATTATAATACCGGAATTTTTAAATCCCGTAAAAATTTACCGGAACCGGAAGGTGAAAAAATGCCGGAACCGGAACCGGAATTCCGGTTGCACCCTGGAACACACATATACAACGTTCGAGGCGCGAAGTTTTCAGTGTGAAATCCAGCTATATTAAGCCAGCCAGTATCACTAATATTACTTCTGAGACAGTGCAATTTTTATTGAGCGATATAAAACCGTTCTGTTTGGCTGATATGTGATTGCTGTTATACGTATATTGTGTGCCAAATAAATGAATATTCCCTATTTACGTTCTTTTCTCATTACGACTCAACTCTCAGTCTCAAAGAATATGAGATTGTCTCAGTCTCAACTTCCTCATTAAGAATCCTTTTTCTGCAACGTTTTCACCGGATCTGTAAGCATAGTCACGGATCTGACTGTATGAACCTAGAAACAACGTCTGTTCAAATTAATTCAGCTACGTATTTCACTACACTTAAATTTATTTAATTATTTTAATTATTTTATTTATTTATTGATAAGCAAAAATGTAATTAACACGTGAAGTGGCATTTTTATAATACATATTTTAAAAAATCAATAACAGTTTTCGGATAAAAAGTGGGTTAACCCACTTATATTTATCTCATCACATTCACAGTAGTAAAGTTGGTCTAATCAAACGCCAAAGGATGTTAAATTTACAAAACGGAGATAAGTCAATCTTTTTTAAAATTTCGCGAAAAGTAATTGGATTTGAAGCAGTAACTACTGGAAACTCAGTTACCTTTTCATGGAGGGAATTCCACAAACAGATAAATCTATATGCAAAGGATGTTTTATTACATTCGAAGCGCGGTTTATTCGATATCCTAAGTTTCTTGAAGTGTCCACGAGTTTTTGCATCAATAGTCTTGCAAAAAAGACCAATTTCAAGATTTTTGAAAACACTACTCCAAGATTACTGTTGATTCAACAGATGAAACAGTATCCTCTCCAAGATGATAATAATGCCCTTGATTACAAAAACCCAAGTGCAAAACAGCACATTTATTAACAGCAATCTAGAGTTACCAAATGTTCAAAATATTTCTTTATTGTTTACATTTTTACGTAGTCCGTTATTTTATGGATCTTGGCTAAATAAATAGGTATCTTGCGCACAAACTAGCAAAACCAACAAATTGTATAGTTTTTCTGAAACGAAACAACGTTGGGTAAGCAAGCACCTACCTGAAGAACAGGATACATTAACAGCCCTGGTGGAACAGCGTTTTGCTTGAACCGACTGGCTTTATCTTTATAGTGGCCAAGGGTTTGCAAAAACGGTAGTGTCACGAATGCACTAAGCAGCCACGCCAATTCCGCGTGATACGGCACTGAACTCTGTTGAAATAATATTGTTACCGATGGATCGATACCACACGCGAGCAAGGCAGCGGTAATGTCAAAAATACTATTATAAAGCTCATCTGGATGTTGAAATTCGGTCACCGAATGTAAATCAGCAATTTCAATAATCAGACTAGTAAATGGTTGTTTTTGTAGGTCAATCCAGTGTTTCACTGCACCAAAATAATTACCAATATGTAGCGCCCCTGTCGGCTGAATCCCAGAAAATACCACGCGATCTCGAGTTGAAGCAAACGACGACGATGATGATGATGACGTCATAAAACGAGCGGAACTCGTAGTTGGCAAATTGATACCCTTTGATGAACGCACGGGGCACAATCGGCTCAAGTAAGCAGCCTTTAAAAATGTTTTAGTCAGTAAGCACATATTTGTAAAAAACTACAAAGCGCCGAACAAAATGCAAAGCGGAACTAAGTTATATCGGAATCGTAATCGCAACAGCAAATTGATACCGGTGTATGTTGATTTAGGGTGTCTGTTGGCTGGCAACAATTTTCAAAAACGTCGCATGAACCAGTTGTCGATGACTTTTGGTTCTGTAAAGCTAAACTACAATCAATTATTGATAAGTTAACTGATTGAAAACAATTTAATAGATTACTGAGGTTCTATTCCCGGCGTGGTCCTTAACTTTGTGCAGTATTCGAACAGGGGGTGTGCAGACCGAGCAGTTCCAACACTAACTTGTCTGAAGCGTAGTACGAGTAGCACTGGACAAGGTCAGACCACATAGATACTACCAGGTCAAAACAATCCAGCTAGAACGAATACATTTGGACACGCAAAAGTTAACCTAAAAATTATTGCAACTTGACAGATAATATAATGTTGAAGGATAGCGTAGTAGCAAATTTTCAAGTTTAACTGCGCAACGCTTTCCTATTGAACTAGCTATATAGTTATCGTCACTTAATCCCTAGAAAGGATTGTACATTTCTTCACCACATATCTTAGTAAACTTAATCACACTCTACCTGGACTGTTACTTTAAGTGGCGTAATAGTAGATTGAGAGTGTTGCTAACCCTAAGCCTAAGCCCAGGTGTAAGAATGAGCACATTCCTAAGCGTAAGCCTTAGCCTAAGCCTAAGACTAAGCAAAAAAATGCAGTCTAGAATCTAAACCTACTCTTTTATAGACCCGCCAGAAAACTGGACGCCCGTTAAAGTAACACGGGTCCTACCTGTACATTAAAACGGTTAAAAACCACCCGTTGAGTTTTGTTATACACTAATGCTTGCTAACAGCAAAAAAACTTTCATTCACAATTCGATTTATAATGCGGGGTTCACGTTAAAACTGGAGCAGTCGGGTCACGTTTTGTCACATGTTGATTCGACATCAACATAAATTTTTGTTACCATCATATGATACGGACAGACAAAAGTCAAATATCATGTGATATTGCTATACAAAAGCTCCATTATGTAGTTTAAGACGTATACAATCCGCTAAAATTTTGAATATTCCCTCCCAAATTCGAATTTTCCTGCCAAAATTTGAATTTTCCCGCCAAATTTTGAATTCCCGCCAAAATTTGAATTTCTCGCCAAAATTTGAATTTCCCGCCAAAATTTGAATTTCCCGCCAAGCACATGTCGATTAGTATCATATGATATTCCAAACCTAGTTATGCATTTGACTCAGTAGATATTTTCCAAATGATCATATGATATTGACAGACAACGTAGGGAATATCATATGATATTGAAGGAAAAAACTTGACCGATACGTACCTTGCATAAGGACGGACAATTACCATCGTTGGAACAGTAGCTTCGGGTAAAAATTACATTAGGAAACAGTATTCTAGAAAAAAGAGGTTTGAAGAAATTTGGATCAAAAGTTGAAATATTTTTTATGCTTTAAGCGACCAATGAACAAAAATCCATAGCTTCGCCACAAAACGTACGAACTCTAGAGTAATGAATAAGCCCGTTTTAATACCAAATTTGAGGAAATCTGTGGCAATTTTTTCAATTTAAGGAAATTTGACGAAAATGGAGAAAATTTGATGAGGTTGCCATCACGCATACAAGATTGATTTATCTTTATAACAATATGTACCGATCAGCTTTGGTGCCAGTGAACAGCTCAGAAAGCTTTGCACAAAATTATGTAGAAACCCCTGTCCTGCAGAGTGTCCACGCATAGTAAAAATAACGGAAACGGAACAGGGCAGCCTGCGGCACTTTTTATCCGTATTTAGACTATTGAGTATCATTTGTCTGCTTATAGCTCCTATATCGTAATCAAAAATTCATGTTTGTCATCTATACCATGTGTGGGTCACCTTTAAATCTTCAATATATGGTATTCGAGGTATTACCTGCGAATATCATATGATATGTTTCCAAATGTCTGCATACTTGTGGTAAACATACCCAAATTGTCCAACATATGATGCTAGAAATTGAAATTTAAATTTTTGATTTTTGAAGCTGTTGTTCTAAGCGGTTTTGCGTCAGAAACGATTTGCAGGTGTGAATTTTGTTTTTAAAGCACATTTGTCCCTCGGCCGTCGTGCTTTCCATTCATTTATTAGTACTTACATAAACATTACGCTATCCCGCTGAATATCATATGATATTAGTTGAAATTTTGGAATATCATGATATTCTTATAAATGTCCCACATAGTACCACGTGACATACCGACTCCTGTATACGTTGACCATTTGAGAGCGGTATGGTTTGTAAGCTAATTTCATATGACAGTCGAGTTTTGTCTGTTGACCCGATATAAAAGGCCCAAATTTTAACGTAGATGTCGAATCAACATGGGACAAACCGTAACCCGCTTGATCCGATAATTTGAATCCCGCATGAGCAAATTTGTGGAAAATTTTTCAATTAAAAGGAAATTTGAAAAAAATTGAAAACATTTGATCATGTGCCCATAACGAATAGAATTTGATTTGGTAAAACTATTTGAACGGTAAAATCGTAGATTGGAAAATGCCACCCAAAATCAGCGCATTGGTGCCAATGGACAGCTCAGAAAGTTTTGCAAAAAAGTACTTACGTACAAACTCCTGTCCTGCAGGGTGTAAACGCATAGTAAAAATAACAGAAATAATAAGAAAACGGGACAGCTGCAAATCTTCGCTGGGAAAATTGGCCGATAAGACAGGCCTGTTTCGGGCAAAGATGAACACGTGATACGTTTAACTTTTCCGCTTTTCTCGTTTTCCAAACTCGATTACATCTCCAACTTTCCCTACAAACCCGAAAAAATCATATACCGAGGTACGCTTGAATTCCACTTTTCCCGTTTTCCGAACCAAACCACACATTCCAATTTTTCAGACATAGTAACCAAACCACTCCTACCTAACCAGACCTAGAGAAAACGTATACGTTTAACTTTTCCACTTTTCCTAGTTTCCGAACCTCATTAAAACATCTAATACCTTTCCTACCGAACTATAAGGGAATTGTCAGGCGACTGAATTTTCCACTTTTCTCAGCCAAAACTATGCTTTTGATTTTTTTCTACCATGCAAGCCAGCGAATTCCTAGCCCTTATACAGAAGTGGCTGCACAGCACTCCAGGTCATAAGTTTTCTACCTTGGACAATGGGATGCACCGTGCTGTTGATCGGCCAAAGTTTCAACGATGTTTTTGTTTTTCTACCGACGCAAAACTGGCGTGCAAATATTCACCGGGCTTTCTAAAGTAAAAGAAAACGGGTGCATCGAAATTTTTAAGATTTTGGTTTAATTGCGTAATTTTTATTTCATTTCGAACAATTGGAGCGTAATTGTAATGAAAAATTGCCAGATATATACGTTATTACAGAATTTCCGTTATTTCTATAACGGAAATAAAGGTAAATTATGCCTGCAATATCCCACAAAAAAAATTAAACAATGTAGCCTCCAGTGCACTACGTTCTGTCCTGATAACTAAGAAGAAACCATTTCTGTTAATATTTTTTACTTTCAAAATTAGCTATAAATCACGTATATATCTTGCAATTTTGTTTTACAGATAACAATTGTTCGAAATGAAATGTTAATAACGATATTTATTGAAAATTTTTAAAATTCTCGATGCATCCGATCCATTATTTGTTCTTTAAAATTTATGAAAGACCGGTGAATGTACACCTCAATGGTGTTAGCTGAAACATAAAACGTTTTTCAAACTTTTATACTTCAATATCCGTGTTCCGTTTCCATTTTATTTTGATCACCATTCGTTTCCGTTATTTTTATTGTCCGTTTACGCCCGGGATATGATTTGTGATCAACGAACCACAGCGTCCCATGGTAATTAACCCAGTCAAAAGAAGATGCAAAATGTTTTTATTAAAGATGTTCCGCACCATGGAGGATACTAGAAAAAATTTACCCATCCGCTAGAATGCCAAATGAAAAAGGTTGCTAAAACGGTTTCACAAGGAATGGGAACTGAAAAGTTCGCGTGTTATATTTTAAATTTCTAATCGGAATCCCATCTAATTGTGAATCTAATTTTAACTGAAATCGTAACTCTGCTTGCACCCTGCTTCCCCATCCGTACTTTATGTACTGCATACGCCATCGCTTCGTGCAGTACGTGATTAAGCTCAAAAGACTAAAAATAAGCCAAATAAAAAAGACTGCCTACCAATAAATATATACCGTCGATGTACACGTTCACATAGCAAAATATTGCTGCTATGTAAACTTGTTTTGTGCAACAGCACTGCTGCAATTTTCTACGCATGTCTATCAAAATGTCCCGTGTCCCAATTTAGTCAGAATCCGAACGCAGTACGCAGTAAATTTATTACATTGCCGTACGCAAAATGTCGCGTTACACGATGTGTCAAATAACAAACACATTAACAGTAAACTTCACAACATGGAAGTGTCGGCCCATGTTACTTTAAAGGCCGTCCCATTTCCCGGGGCAGATATATCCGGAGTGCACACTTATGCGCTCCCGTTTACGTATGCAGAGGCAGATATATTTACGTAGGATAACTGTCCCATTTCTCCCAACTGTATCATCTGTCCCAACTGTCCCATCTGTCCCAAGTGTCCAACTATCACATCTGTCTCAACTGCCCCAGCTGTCCCATCTGTCCCACCTGTCCCAGCTGTCCCATCTGTCCCACCTGTACCATCTGTCCCAACTCTCCCATTTGTCCCGCTGTTCCATCTGTCCCATTTGTCCCAACTGAACTGTCCCATCTGTCCCAATTGTCCCATCTGTCCCAATTGTCCCATGTGTCCCAACTGAACTGTCCCATCTGTCCCAACTGCCCTATCTGTCCCGTTTGTCCCGACTGTCCCAACTGTGTCATCTGTCCCAACTGTCCCATCTGTCCCTAGTGTCCCATTTGTCCCGACTGTCTCATCTGTCCCAACTGTCCATCTGTCCCAAGTGTCCCATCTGTCCCAACTGTCCCACCTGCCGATCTGTCCCAATTGTCCCATCTGTCCCAACTGTCCCAACTGTCCCATTTGTCCCAACTGTCCCATCTGTCCAAACTGTCCCATCTGTCCCAACTGTCCCATTTGTCCCAACTGTCTCATCTGTCCCATCTGTTCCAACTGTCCCAACTGTCTCGTTTGTCCCAACTGTCCCATCTGTCCCAAGTGTCTCGTTTGTCCCAACTGTCCCATCTGTCCCAAGTGTCCCATCTGTCCCATCTGTTCCAACTGTCCCAACTGTCTCGTTTGTCTCAACTGTCCCATCTGTCCCAAGTGTCCCATCTGGCCCAACTGTCCCATCTGTCCCAACTGTCCCATCTGTCCCAACTGTCCCATTTGTGCCAACTGTCTCATCTGTCCCATCTGTCCCAACTGTCCCATCTGTCCCAACTGTCCCATTTGTCCCAACTGTCTCATCTGTCCCATCTGTCCCAACTGTCCCATCTGTCCCAAGTGTCCCATCTGTCCCATCTATCCCAACTGTCCCATTCGTCCCGACTGTCCCATTTGTCTCAACTGTCCCATCTGTCCTATCTGTCCTATCTGTCACAACTGTCCCATATGTCCCAACTGTCCCATCTGTCCCAACTGTCCCATCTGTCCATCTGTCCCGACTGTCTCATCTGTCCCGCTGTCCCATCTGTACCATCTGTCCCATCTGTCCCACTGTCTCATCTGTCTCAACGGTCCCCATGTCCCAATTATATTTTTTGTACGTACTCCTGGTACATTGCTGTCCCGGGAAAATGGAACGGGTACTCCTGGTAAATTTCGGTCCCGGGAAAATGGGATGGCCTTTAGAGTAACATTGGCCGGAGTGTCAACAAAATGTCGCGTGACGTGATATGATGAAAACGGTATGGTGCTCTCTGCACAAAAGGTCCACAAAAATCTTTAAGTTTAGTGTATTTTTCACACCACGGCCCCGAGATATTTCTAATATATACACTAAATCTATTTTTTATCATTTTTTCAGTATAATGTATAATTTCCACCGACCAAAATTTAATACCGGAATTTTTTTATTTCCGATAAAAATTTACCGGAACGGGAAGATGAAAAAATGACGGAGCCGGAATTCGCTTGGACCCTGATATAAACCTATATATGGCGACAGGGTTAATAACAGGATACGAAAAAATAAGCCGCAGCATGGTTTCTCGACAAGAATGTGAGCTGTCGGTCAAAAAATTCATATTTAATAATTCGGGGTGTCAATCAATCGGTATCGGTAATAAGCGCCACTTTTCTGGAGTATGGGAATCGGAACTTTATAAATTGCCGATTCTTGGCCAATACTTTTTGCACGTGAGTTGGAATGCCATAAATTTCCCTTGTTCGCGTAGGTATATCGGTGTCCGATCCGGGAAACTGTTATCTCTCAATCTGGCGTTTGTGTGCGGAGAATTTAGTTGAAGTTGGGGATGTTTCCATGCAAAAATTTTTTGCCGATATCGATGTCGATTTTTATTTTGAGAAAACAATCATGAAAGATTATAATTTTTGAATGGTTCATTTCGATTCTAGGCAAAATGTCGCGTGTCACACTTTAACCAGAAACCGAACACAGCGCTGTAAATTTGTTACAGTACCACACGCAAAACGTCGCGTGATGCGATACGGTAAATATGCGCAGTAACACTAATTTCACAACATGCGAGTGTCAAGAAAATGTCATGTGACGCGATATGGCAAAACGGTATAATATGCACAAGGGCCTACGCCTCCGGTAGAATTTTTGGCGGAGGTTCCGGCAATTTCGGTAGTGAAATTTTGCGTAATTTTGCAAAATTTATCTGTTTAGCGCGTTTCGTTTTACTTCTGCAACAATTTTTAGGAAAGAATTTTCGAAAATTCGCAGAAAATTAGCGTATAAAACCAAACACCTTTACAACACATTGCAGATATTGGCTAGAATTAACTAGTTAACCATCATTTCCACTACTTAATTTCGCCTTGTGAGAAGTTCGTGATTTTGACCAAGCCCTGTATCATGTATCCTTTAATGCAGTTCTTTCCTCGATGTATGCTTATCGCACTGATTTAGTAAACGCGGCCGGTAATTGTTTATTAACCCTCCCAAATCCTTTACAACACCCAATATACGCAAGTAAATTACAGGCTATGCAATTCACCTGGTAACCTGATCCGGAATCCTTAAAGCGTATGTCTGAATCTGTTTAGTCCAGCCACTATGGCTTCGCCGAAATCAACACCGTTACTCTTTTCCCAGAATCCGTGCAATTCTAACCCCGTTAGAATTACACCCGGTTAAACCGTGCACTCTAACCCCGTTAGAGATACACCAAATTTATCCGACCAATTTAACCCCGTTAGAATTGGCCAAGCCGTTGCAGAATAATAAATCTAACCCCGTTAGATCTATTAGACTACGAGTTCCCAGGTTCTCCGGTAAATCCCAACTTTTCCTTTATCACATAACGCCAGTATCCGATACTGGGTAAATTCTGCGCCCGGCGCAACACAACTATATCCGCAATACCTCAGTTTCCTTCACATGCTTAAGCCACCGTGATAATCTTAGACTAATTCAGCTCCAAGTCTTACTTACCCAATAGACTTCCGCCTTTACTCGATGTACACCAACGCAAAATCGAAAAAACTATGTATAAACGTATCTTTCACAAGAAAATTCAAAACGACCGTTTCTCACTAGCTCAAGATTGATACTGATTCCGGTCCCGGCTACCTCCTGTGCGTCTCGAACTAATTTGCATGTTGCCAAAACCCACAACTGGGTGTCCGCCGATGCGGTTTAGGTCCAGAGCCACTCACCCGGTGCAACACTTTCCTACAACAACAATAACAATGTGCAACAACCAATTAGAAGCACCATTTTGGTGCTGACATAGCCTAGCTATGTCCTTATCCGCAACTCCAGCCAACATAATATGCAACACTATTCAATGGCCTCGCAGGGCCCAGGTAAGTTTAACTTTGCGGACACAGAAGAGAGACTAGGTGGAGCCAGGGCCTCCCTTTAGGTGTGCTTTTGATTTAGGGTTTTAATTTATGTTTTAGCTCTTAGTTCGAAATAGGTTTAAGAGTGGCAGAGCCACCTACAGGCCTCACCTCCGGCTCCTGCAAGTTTCGTTGGCCTCCGGCTCCGGTATTTTTTACCTCCGGTTATACGCTGATAGGCACAAGCTTACACAAAACGTACATAAAATTTGAAGTTTAGTGTATTTTGCTGGCTCCGGCTCCGGTATCCCGGGTGAAACTCTCTTGCTCAGGGACATCTCATATATAAAGGACACTGCCCGCTCACAGCTCACGTAAAAACAATTATTTTATTATAAAAGTTGCAACTTGTGTAACAAACAGGACTACTTGTCAATGACGGAATAAAACTACAATAAATGTCGTAATGGGTGGGTTGAAGACACGACTTGGTCGATTATTGACCACGTCGGCTTCAGCGCTATATAGATAGATAGAGAAAACAAGATATAACGTGTGCAGATTATAAAGGGCTCATTACACCGCCATACCAGTTAACCTCTTACTGCAGAGCAGACCTAAAGTTCTTGGTTAGATTAAACTAAGAAGCGAATAATTTTCCTAATATCCAGCTAGCTCAAAAGACAGTTTCCCTTAAAACCGAATATTTTTGCAACACAAGAAGAAATGGCTTTCTGTATCTGTCTCATGACAAAAAGAAAATTCATTTGTTGCCAACTTAAGATTATGCAAGTGATAATTCAACATGCAATGGCCAGTCAGAGGAGCTCTGACACCTAAGCTCATAAGATACTTGATTAACTTCCACAAATAGCTCAAAAGACAGTTTCCCTTAAAACCGAATATTTTTGCAACACAAGAAGAAATGGCTTTCTGTATCTGTCTCATGACAAAAAGAAAATTCATTTGTTGCCAACTTAACATTATGCAAGTGATAATTCAACATGCAATGGCCAGTCAGAGGAGCTCTGACACCTAAGCTCATAAGATACTTGATTAACTTCCACAAATAGGATGTCCATTTCTTGATACAGTAAGACAGAGAAGTTCTACGATGCCTGCAAGAATGACGAGCAGCCCAACTGTTCATAGCTCTATCCAATATTTGTTTTAAAATCGAACTCACTACTGTGGATAGTGCTACATTTGAAAAATCTGAACCATGCAAAAGCTTCGTCGACGTGTACGACCTAACCTTTCCGCAACTCGTTCGTGAAACATTACAGTACCCTGGAGCATAGATTAAACTAACATAATTATGAGCTTAGAGCTCATAAAGTTACTGTCAACACTCAAACACTATCTAACTATTGGCCAAACAGTTATCCAGTGCTTTGATTGCAGCTTGAATGTCATTGAAAATCGCAACACTTTTTCTTAACACCCCGACCAGGGTGCAACCGGAATTCTGGTTCCAGCTCCGGTTCCACCGTTTTTTCACCTTCGGAATTATAAATTCCGGTATTACAATTTGGTCGGTGGAAGAAATTCAGATATATAACTAAAAAAATCACGATGAAAATTAAATAGATTTTATTAGTATGATATGCAAACCGAAAAAAACCATCGAAAGCATATTTAGCTTCAGTGTATTATGAAAATCTAAAATACACCAGATAAAGTGAACACTTATCTCTAACTAGGGTTGTTTCATCAATAATATTGCAAAAAAGAAAATTAAATGAATTTTTCGGTGGCATGTATTTTTCATATTTCGGTTCAGGTTCCGTTTCCGGTAATTTTTTCAAATTCCGAAGGTAAGATTGCCAATTCTGCCAAGTCTGAAGCTACGTCTCTTATTGTATTGTGCATAGATACGAAATTATTTCCCCATAAGCCCATAGAATTTAATCGACAAGTCTTTGATCGCTTCAAATTTACATTTTTCACTAATTGGAACAATACTAAAAAGCGCCTCCTACCCTTCTGTTGGAGTTGTTCTCATTGAGCCTGTTATATTCAACAGAGCTAACCGTTGAACCTCATTTAGTTTTTGTACGTTTTTAACACCAGTCCTATGCAACCAAACTTATAACACCATGTGGCATAAATGGTAGAACAACTGAATTGTATAGATAACAAAAAAGTTTAGGTCGCAGTCCCCAGTTCTTTCACAGAATTTTTGACATATCATGAGATTACGAACAGATTTTCCGGTGATATATTAAATATGTGAATTCCATCTGGAACTACAGAAATACTTCGGCTTCGAGAGAAATTCACTAAACGAGTCTTAGATGCTTGAACCTCCAAGCCATTCTTCGTGCACCAAACATAAACTGTGCTTAGTGCATAACTCAGGGAATCTGATTAAGGTATGAAAGCTGTTGTAACTTTAAAATAATAAAATAATAAATACTTGTCAAACATTATTGATTATCTAGACACAATAAAATCCCAATCGCAAAACAGTGACATAAGTCAACGCTACTAAACTTAACACATTCGCGGCAATTGCTAAACGTTATTGGAAGCTCATAATCAATTTCAATTTGGCATATTAGAAAAATGTAAAAGAGCATTGACAGAAACTGTAGCCCACCGGCGAGCAGTTTACTTTTGTTAATATTGCATACAATAGCGTTGTGTAAAGTGTAACAACCAAGAGAGAATACACAGAAAACAAAGTTTGTACCGTAGCCCACCATTGTGCTACATTGTCTGGCGGTGGGAAGTTAAGTAGCCCACCGGAGGCCTTCGTTATCACGAACGTGTACCATAAACGCGCTAATTGTTGTGACAAAGCTCAAATTGTGTTACAATTATAACAAAAAACAGGATAAAACAAACGCAATCAGAAGCTGTTACGTAAGTATATACACATACAATTTAAAAACCGAACAACACTAAAATAAATTTTGCAAGAAAATATACTCGAACGGTTGAAAATTGACATATCAGGGATCGACAAGCAGGGTGCAATGCTAAAGTGGATTATACCGGAATCGGGACAGCAAATTTATAACGGGTTCAGAATCGGAACTACAAACTTTGTGACAACGTATAAGTTTATTTTAGATTAAGTATATTGATTTAGGATGTCTGTTGGATGGCAACAATTCTCAAAAACGTCGCATGAACAAAATGACAATCATTTTTTGCCCCTGTTCAGCTAAACTACAATCAATTATTGATAAGTTTTGAATCGGAATTATAATCGGAGACAAAAAATAGACATCCGTCTCCGGTTTTTTAACTTGCCGGATGTTGTTCAAAACTTCAAAAAATTGAAACCACCATTTCTATTTATGCCAACTACCATCGAACTGATTGACTAACGCTGACATATATTTTCTGCCACAGAGGTAATATAACGTGCGTAACAGTGTATATCTCGGCTCAGCATATTCCTATTCCGAAGGCTAAGTAAAAATAAGAGCCTTGGCCTTAATCATGGACCGGGTACCCGGATCTAGTTTAATATCCGGCAAAAACTGATATCCGGATCTGTAATCCAGTATAAACCTACCGGATACCGGATATTTTCGGTGCTGGTCCTGTATTATTGCTTTTTACAATTAAGCGTCCTCAACATCGTACTGCAGTTGTACAGGTTTGGATACGTTGCAGTAAAAATAAAAAAAATCAAACTAGCAATTTATATTCTAATTCAGTAAACATACTATTGTGCGATTAGTTAAAGTCGATCACATGTAAAAAGCCGTTTTATGATATTCGTCATCACAATCGCAAATATCCAGTATCCGGAAGAATTATACAGTTTATTAGAAAAACTGAAGGAATAGCAAAAACACTCTTGACGAAATAACAATTTTTAAGACAAGGATGGATCGTTTGCCACAAAACCGTAAAAATTCCGGTTCCTGCATTCTTGAAACCAGGAACAGGAATTGAATTTATGCAGGTATCCCTGTTGAACCCTGCCGGTCACACCTGCAACCGAAATTCTGGTTCCGGCAGTTTTTCACCTTCCAGTTCCGGTAAATTTTTACCGGATTTAAAAATTCCGGTGTTATAATTTGCCCGTTTTCTTAACTTTGCTAATTTTTAAGAATCTCTTTTGAAAGCCACTTGTACTCCGAATATAAGCCATTGATGGTGGATTTCACTTCAGTCGACGACGAAAATCTAAAATACAACAAAAAATAAATACCTATGTTCGACTAAGGTTGTTTCACAAATAATAGAGCAAAAAAATACAATTAAAATGAAATTTTTGGTGAAATGCAGTTTTCACTGTCCGGTTCCGGTAAAATTTTCAAATTCCGGTTCCGGTAAATTGTAATTCCGGTTGCACCCTGATATATACATATATATATATTAGGGTGAAACAGAAATTATAAAATACCGGAACCGGAAAGTTAAAAATATACCGGAACCGGAAAATAAAAATATTTGTTACCGAAAAATTCATTTTAAGCGCTATTTTAACGCTTTTAACATTGTAAACACACCATTAAGAACATCAAATCGTGAAACAAATGCAGTAGGTGGAAACATATGATAAATTATGGAGTGTGGCACAAATTGAAAATGTTGGCAATACGCGCTCGGACAATTTTAGATACATAAGTTAGAATAATATGCCAATTTTTGTTAATTTTCGAACGAGAACAAATTTTCAATACCAAAAATACCGGAAAATTTCGGTGAAAAAATACCGGATTTCTTACCGGAACCGGATAGTGAAAAATACCGGATTTCCCTTCCGGAACCGGAATTCCGGTTGCACCCTGTTATATATCAGGGTGCTGAGCGGAATAGCAATGAGTGTGGCACAAATTGAAAATGTTGGCTATACGCGCTCGGACAATTTTAGATACATAAGTTAGAATAATATGCCAATTTTTGTTAATTTTCGAACGAGAACAAATTTTCAATACCAAAAATACCGGAAAATTCTGGTGAAAAAATACCGGATTTCTTACCGGAACCGGATAGTGAAAAATACCGGATTTCCCTTCCGGAACCGGAATTCCGGTGGCACCCTGTTATATATATCAGGGTGCTGAGCGGAATAGCAATGTTTTTTTCTGTAGAGAACAAGTAAAATTTAAATTTTCAAAATTCAATCGGAATCGGAATTCCGGGATGCAATTTACAAAACTTGAAGCTCATAACTTAACAGTAATATTTGCGCTCTTCGAGAACATAGTAATGAAGCAGCATTCGGTCCGTTGGTTAAGTTATACTTAAAATCCATTTCAAAATGTCATTTTTTTAAAAAATCATAAATGCCATTTTGAAAAATCCGATATATATATACTACACAAGAACAGGATAACATTTTCAACTTTTACAAAAACTAATATAATGAGTAGTTTTTACAATATGTAATCATATACCACAAAGCGCTATACAAAATGATTTCGAAGTATGAGCGGCTCTAGGTTAAACCAGTTTGTGTCGAAGACGCAACCCGAGGATTGATAGAAACACAGAAATTTCGCAATACAGAAAACTTAACAATGTTAAGACAGAGATAGATCTCAATTCTCAACGGTCCAAAATATACATACTTTGCTCACCTTCTTAACATTAAGAGGTTGCTCACAGCGTTAAGGTTTAGCACTGTGCATTAAGAAGGGTTTTCCTCCAGCGATTCTTCCAGAGGATACGGAAAATTCGGTGACAAAAATTTTCACCATTTTTATAAAAGTTGTGCTGTCCAATAAGTTTGTTTGCGTTTTGACGAATTTCAACGTTTTAATTGACCGCCAGTTCTAATAATAGATGTTTAAAACAAGAGTTTTCGATATAAGGTTGAAATGATTAGGAATGTAGACAGCATTTAAATTACCCAAGTTTGCTTCATCTCCGGCTTCGGTTTTGGCTCGGGTAAAATCTCTCAATTGCCCGCACCGACTGTAACAAGTAAAAGATAACAATTTCACGTAAGACGCATAACGGACAAAAATCCAACTGCTCAGCAATGTTTCAATCGATGCTTAATTAAAACAGTATCCGTTTTTCCAGCGCCTTCCGTTTCAGATACACAAGAACCATTCAGCATGACTTCGTTATTATTAAAATCTGAGCATTCATGCCCACTGAAACCAGGCAAAGGTAAGGCAAACAGCATTTCTACATGAGCAGACCCAGATTTATTCCTTTTAACATCATTACGAACTAGCCCAACTCTATCACCGCTAATGAGTTTGGTCCTCACACAGCAGCGGATGTTTTCTCTTCCAGAATTACAACCTCGGCGTTGCATGAAATTTGTGAACTCGGCGAAGGCGGCATATCCGATCGTGGTGGACCAGTCATGGTCTGTTGTTTTATTTCAAACCGAATAGCTTCCTGAGAATGCGCAGACACTTGCTTCACGCGGAAAGACTCCTCCGCTCCATGTTCAGCAATAATTTTTATAGGCGGTTCAGCGACGTTAGTCGCTGATGTCAGGGCCACAGCGGGTCGTAAAGTGACGTCTGAGATCGGAGTACGGGTTGTTGCAGGCAGAGGACGAATCCTTTCCGTTGGAACAGCCCGTATAATTTTAGCTGTGCGTCGTTTGTTGCTGCTTGACTCGCCGCCAGCACGACTTCCCGATGTAGTAGACGTTGTTCCGCTGGAGATATCGCTTGAACTACTACAATCATGCAAAATGATATTGTTACCGATTGCATTAAAGTGAACAGTGTTTGAGATACTTCGGAGCATCGGGCCCTAAAGTCTTAGCCCAGACACCGGGGCGAACGCTAGATTTACCGAGGTTAAATATTTATAATACTTCAAATTTTGGTGACGCAAATATTTTATAAAACATGTACTTGTATTTATTATTACGTTAAAGTATATCAAAAGCAAACTTTTGTTGGACTCAACGTTTCATTTTTTGATGCAAGCATATTTGGTTAGGAACAAACGGCAATTTTGACAGAACTAAATACACTCGTACAGAATATTCATTTTCTCCGGTTAGAGCCGGTCACGGCCACTGGGTCAAGATCTCACATACAGCCCCCGGGCGACTGAAACCACTGTATAACCTGCCGCACAGCCTCACAATTGCTCAATTTCTAGATAAGAATTTGAAACAAAGTTACAAACAGGCGCACAAACCCAACTTACTCGTCAACCAAAACAGATCCAGGATTAGTTGAAATTGAAGTTGCCATTGAACTCAACTCACTGTTTGAATATTGTGTATTACTATCATCAACCATAGTGATAGCCTTAATGTGACTTGGTAAATATACTGTTGTATCAGCCGGGGCCGATGCGAACAAATCGTGATCTTCACAAATCAACGAATTCGATGTGGTCAAATACCCAATTTTACCTACAGCGTGCACTATGCAATAGCTGTTGTCACATTCCCCGCATAGCGAGACAGCAGAACGTGTACAGTCGTCACAGTAATGCCACGGGCAATTCCAGCCACCTAAATGAATACAGATTATATGAAAGTTACTGCAAAACTTATACACCGTGTGTGTTAACATATAAATAGTGTTATAATTATGAAGTTTATAGCGAATGCCTCTTTTTGATGAGATCTTGAGTGACTTGCCGCAACCAATCGAGATTGCGCCCTCCCCCTCCTCCGCGGAACATCTTTACGCCTTAAAAATAAAATTCGAGCGACCAGGCATAATTAACTGGGATTTTTCTTCAAAAATAAGAGAATGTCCCTACTCTGCTGGGAGATATTAAATGCCCAGAATAGTGTTGCGTGCATGTTATGTTTGCAATACAAAATTTAAAACACCGATTTGTAAGTGTTCGTGTAGGACAGAGCACACTTAATTCCTTCTATATGATCTGCGGAAAACTAAATTTTCTCTTTTTAAATCCTAGCTACGCCTTTGCTTATTAAAATTTAAACTTTCAAAACTTACGTTTAGGAACTTCTGGCAATCCAAGACAAGATAAATGGTAGACTTTGGTGCAACCCACGCGACCACAGCAAATCAGCTCTCCGCCAGTATCGCAGCGATAACACGCGTTTTCGTGGACAACTTTCTTTGGTTTTGATTTACGCCGGAGCTTTTTCAATTTCGACATATGTTTCGAATTTCTTGTCAGCGACGCTGCGCCTCGTGCGTTGTTTCCGTTTTCAAACTAAATATTAAAATTAGCACACAAGTAATGAATATAATAAAAACGCATTTTTTGGCCATTTAAATAAATACAATTGTAAGATTTTAACTTCCCACAAAATAATGCAAACTATTCAAAATTTCGCTGCGTTTCAGTCGGCAAATACGGCATTATCTCAGGGTGCGACCGGCTACCAAAAACTGACGGAGCCGGATAATCAAATACCCGACCGTAGCCGGATGGTTCATTCAAATTATATAATACTAGATTGCATTCAAATATTAGAACGGAGCTTGCAATTCTTCCTTACGTGGCTTTAGGTACCTAAAGTATTTACGTGATAAAGTTTAACGTCTCACGCCGATTCATTTTTAAAACTTTAACAACGATCCTCTTCCACTATCTGTGATTTTGTTTTTGTAGCATTACGTTCCGTTTGGCCCATGTTCCTTTTAAGGGCATCCAGTTTTCCGTACGTACTATAAAACAGAGGTGGCTAAGATCAGGGATGAGTTTCGGTCTAAGTCTCGGAATTTAGCAGGCCTCGGTTTCTTGAGTCTCGGTGGTTTGAAACCGACACTAGAAGTCGAGGATTCAGCAAATGATGGTACCTATAAAAAGCACAAGTTAATATACTCTTGAAGAAAGTAATGTCTGATGAATAAAATTTCTCTATCAATTTAATTTTCAATGTTACGCAATTAGCACATATTTGAAAACACACAAGTCACAAACAACTATGAAAAAAGTAATAGAAATAATTTATTTTGAAAACTTATATAATTGTTTTGTTTGATGACCAAAAGTTAACCGACACCGAGACTTTCCAAGGCCGGTCGCCGCCCATCCCTGTCTCGGATTAAGGCTATTACTTTTGCTTAGGTTTAGGGTTATAGGCCCAAAGAATACAATAAAAATATGCTGAGATGTATTCTGTAACGCCCCTAGAATAACACTCGTCATCTATATCTGGATTTCCAGCGTTATTGTAACCCAATAAAGATTGTGTACGTACACGGTCACATACAAACATTTACATTACGTGTGTGACAGAAATTTTTTTAAATTTAGTCAATCATTGCGATGGTACTTGGTATGAATACGAATGATACTATACATTTTTTGAAGTTTTTTTAAAATAATATCCGGCAAATTAAAATACCGGAGCCAGAGCCGTGTTTCCGGTCGCGCCCTGCTATATTTACCGTTGCTCTTCCAATATATCCAACACACTTCGAAGAGCCACATTTGCAAGGCAGCTTGATATTGGTGTCTTTAAAATAATCCATTTGATAGTGGAACGTTATCTCTTCGCCTGAAAGCCAATAACTATCTTTCGTAACAATGAAGCATAAACCTTATAGGACTGCTGAGGGTATAGTGAGTGCTGTTCAAATGAACCAAATACGGATTGAGCAGTATCGAACCTATCGCACACTTTCAGATTACAGCGGATAATGACATTCACCTCTATCAATATCTCGCAACGCATACACTCCAATACGATAATCGCCCATCACGCCCCACTTGACGGTTTCACTGTTCGGATCGCAAGAATGATTAATGAACCGAGTTACACTTCCTTTCGGTCCGGCATCAATGATTCGATGTGCGTCCAGGGTTAAAAAATAAAAATTCAAATCACCGCGTTCGTTTTTGTCTGCAATCCGTCGCCGGCATTCCACATCATCAATCAACTCACCACAGTACTCTCCAATAATGTCACCCTGAACAGAATTTAAATTACATTTAGCACAGATTCGCAGCTAGTGTGTGTAACACCCTTGCCAGTTGGTGATAGGTCTTCTAACTCTCGAACTATAGAATGATACATACAGTCTGAGATTCTAGTCATTCTATCGCCATGATTATTGTTTGATCACTAAGCAAATTTAGAATTCCGCAGCTGCTGTTGTTCGCTAGATTGAAAACCGTGACAGGTTCTCAGAGTTAAAATCACTAAGCAAATTTAGAATTCCGCAGCTGCTGTTGTTCGCTAGATTGAAAACCGTAACCGGTTCTCAGAGTTAAAAATACGTACATCCAAGGTCAATATCTAAGTTGCATTGAGCATGGTTCACAGCACTATTTTCTGTTCAGTCATAACGGCTGTAAATGTAACATTTTAAAACTGCCTCCTGGTAAACCCACCATCTCTCAATGTTCGCTGTAAACCCAAATGTTCGCTTTTAACCTAACCTTAAAACGTGCCACACGATTCGTAGGGATGTGCCGATACCAAAGAAACATGCTGTTTTATGAAAAAAATCTTTGGGGCGACAGTTCTTCAACAGGAGAGGGCCTCGCAGTTAAATATTAAGAAAATTATTCGCTTTTTAGTAGGATCTAAACAAGAACGTTAGAGAGCTGCCTTGCAGCATATGCCTGCATCGGTAATAATCGGCACTTTTCGCGAGTATCGGCATCGCCACTGGACAAAATTTGCCGATTCTTTGCCGATACTTTTTGCACATATAACAGTCAATTGTAACGCTAGCAGATTTATTTCTAGGTGCATATCTGTGTGTCTTGTCAGGAAAACTGTTCTCTTTTGCGTTTGTGTTTGAAAAAAATTTATTGAAAAGAACCGCTCTTATAAATTTCTAATCGTTTATGATGGTTAGGATTTAAGTATTCATATAATGATGTAATTTATAAGAATCGGCATCAGTAAAAATTTTGGTATCAGCACAGCATTTGACTTGTAGGGGTATCTGTTATCTCTCACTTTTACGTTTGTGTGCAAAAAATTGTTGAAACAGGGAATGTGGCGATACCAAAATTTTTGCTGGTAACGATATCAATTGTACTTTGAAAAACAATCATGAAAACTTACAATTTTACGAGAATTACATCATTATGAGGAGACTTAAACCCTAACAACCATAAACGATTATAATTTTCTGAAAACGGTTCCTTTCAATTAATTTTTCGAACACAAACGTGAGAGATAACAGTTTCCTGATCAAACACACTGATATACGACAAGAAGTGAAACTGATAGCATTCCCGCGCACTGTTATGTGCAAAAGGTATCGGCAACGAAACAGCAATTGTTTGCAGTGCCGACTGCCGGTGCCGATAATCACGAAAAGAGCCGAGATACCGATGTGGATTAATCGACACATCCGTAATTTCGACTCAAACCCAATTTAAACTGAATGCATCAAAATCCGCTTTCCAACTTGCTTTTTTGACATTTTCCGCCGCAAACAGGCCCCAGCCACGACTCAACACCTTTCTTACAACAGTTTTCGGAAATTCCTTGCGAATCAACCGTTGATTGTGGCATCTTGTCCCCGATTTGCATAACTGAATTTAAACGCCACGCATACATAATAGTAAGCGATAAGCACACGCACTGATATGCAGAAAAGACTTTAAACTGCCTTTAAAGTTAAGTTCATATCAGAATTATACGAGAAATACCCAGTTAAATGCTGTACTGCACGCAGAAGGGTGGCGCAAATGCCGTGATACGGGTACAAGGGAGACGCAGTACTTTTCATGCGACACCGTTCCATGGCGAACGGTGCTGTAAATCAAGATATTAACCTACATAAAAAGCGTCACCCTAAATCTACAAAATACAACTTAGCGAACAAGAACAACTAAACACATGAACCAAAGAACACAAAAGACAAAACAAACCTTTGGATGACATTCGTAGAACAAAAGTCGATTGAGACAATCAGTCCCGCATGGAAATTCATCATCCGGTTTACAGGCACACTGAGGCCAACACTCCAATACTGTTGAATTCGGTTGTTGAAATTCGACCGCTATTGCAGGAAAATCCATTACCGCCTTGTTGACCTGCAAACAACTGAAACTCGATTGCATAAGGTGCACGATTATGCCATAGTTATAATCTATCCCGGTATTAGGTAACAAATCAAAATGTAACATATATCACCAGTTAGCGAATGATGAAGTTAGAAATTCAGCTAATTTTTAAACAACTAATATTATACTTCCATGTAAAATTTTAGAAATGTAGCGCTTGCAAGAAAAGTCGCTTTCTGGTAATAAATGCTACACACAGCTGAGAATATGGCAATTAATTTTATTAACTCAGTGTTAAATCATAAAAAGTTATATTGTTTTCCGTTAAATTCAGCACCACTCAAAAAATTCGCAACATTAAAGCGCTCATCTTCTGGAACCTAAACAATATGAACAGTCAATTTTGGTTTACAGCGACACCTTCCGTATATTTGCCTAATGATTTTAAAATTGCGACACTAGTTTGAACTCAGAAAATAAATTAAACGGTATATTTTAAATTTCGTACCTGATCTTAAAGATCCTCAAACTATACATCAATATTTCAATATTTACAAAAAATTGAAGTATCCGGTCACAGACAAATAAACCAATCTATTTAAAGAAAACAAAAAACAACCAAATTCAAATTGCTAACCGAAATTTTGGTAAAAGGCGGTGGTCTTCTGCTAGCAAATGATTCCTCTTCCTGCGCACGCTTTGCACACAATTCATTATATAACTTTGTCGCTTCAAACACAGCTGAAAATTACATCACGAATTTTTAAAATCCACAAAACTCAAAAATCAAAAGAAATAAATTAATTTAATCCTTTGTTTACTATCTCTGCAATAATCATTTCAAAATGCAGACTATATGAGCTCCACTCCTTGACACCTTTCCAGTGAATTTCAAACCAGTGACATTGAAACCAGTGACAAAATGTCTTCAGTCAATGTGATGATGTCACTTTAGTACTATTTCCACCACATTCTAATGGTGAACATCCCGTAGTTATAAAATAAATTAGTTTTACCGGTCCGAAACACTTTTTCAAGCCCTTTCGACGTTCCAACTCGTGGTGCGTGATCGTGTTCATGAAACGGAAAAACATGATAATGATTCATCCAGTGATAATCTTTCGAACCCAAAAATTGAACAACAAATTCGCCACAATCTTGATGTGATTTTGCTTCAACATTGTCAGGTATTTTCAATGGATGAACGATTTGAGCCGGCCAAAACCTAACCTTTCAATAAAAAGCATAAGTTAAATACGCTAATGTAATAACAGCACTTAATTATAATTGGTTATAAATTTAGTTCCTACAATGGTTTTAGATGGGGAGATATGTTAAATTTTTACCGAGTTATGTTACGTTATCAACGAGTTTTGTTACATAATTTAAAAAATGCAACAGCGCAGTCGGATATCGAGTGATACCTTGACTACGGTATATAACGTTCTAAAAATGACAGCCCTAAACCAGGGTGCCACCTAACACGATTTTAACGATTCTGAATCCCACGCCAATATAATTTTGTCCAATCCGACTTTGAAACCGAACAGTAACTTTTAAACGCATACGCAGCTGTTACAAAATTTTTCATGTCACCTGCGCTGACAAATTTACGAAACACTGAAACGAAGAGCAGGGCTAAAAAGTGCATACAATATCACAATACACCCAGCTAAAGTGGTGATAGACAGGGTGCAATCGGAATTACAATTTACGGGAACCGAAAAGCAAAAACACATGTCTCCGAAAAATTCATTTTATTTTTTTGCCATATTATCGGTGAAATAACTTTACTTGAAGATAGGTGTATATACTTAATCTGCTGTATTTTAGATCTTCATTTTCCACGGAAGCGAAATCTTCCTTCGATGGTTTATTTTCGGTCATTGTCAAATGTCAAAGTTTATAGGTATATATACTACGTATAATAACAAAATCTATGTTATTTTTATCTTCATGATTTAGTAAAATGATTACTTTTCAATGACCAAAATTTAATACTGTAATTTTTAATACAGTTGAAAATTTACCCGTGCCGGAAAGTAAAAACTGCCGAAACCGGAATGCTGGTTGCACGGTGCTAAATGATACTTCACAACGTCACGAGGCAACACTTGTGTGTGCGGCCAGGTATTAAAGTTAAAGTTATTTTTGTTAAATACTAAAACTACAACACAAACTAGTATAGACCGATAGAGTTACATCAGAGTCCGTGTTTCCCGGTAGTTTTGATGAAAAATTTCGGAACCTGGTTTTGGCTTTGAGAAATTCCGTGTCCGGGTATTTATTATTAGAAATTACAACTGTAACTACCGGTATACTCCAAGCTTTGCCCAAACGATATCGCCGTATACCGGTCTCCTGCCTATGGAACAATCCTCGCATACAAATTCTTCTGGCGTTTGTTCGTCTTTTTCGATTCCCAAACATTCGGCATGATACGAGGCCGGGCAGTGATCGCAACATAACAATTCCCCTCCTGCAATAACAGTAAGTAACTATATATGCATACCAGGGTGCAACCAGATTTATAAAATACGGGAACCTGAACCACAGTTAAAAAACCGGAACGGGAAAACAAAAAATTCTTTTACCGAAAAATACACTTTTAACGCTATTTTAACGCTTTTAACGGTGTTAACACATCATTTAGGGTGCCAAAATCCTAAAACAATGCAGTATCTGAAAACGTATGATCAATTATGAAGTATGACACAAATTAAAAATTTTGGCAATACACGCTCAGACAATTTTAGAAAAATAAGTAAAGTTAGAATAATATGTCAATAGGGATGTGCCGATTAATCAGCATGGGTAATTTCACGAGTATCGGCATCGGCACTGCAGAAAAATTGTTGATTCTTTGCCGATACTTTTTGCGCATAACAGTCGAAATGCTATCAATTTCATTTCTGGGCGCACACCAGTGTGTCTGCTCAGGAAAATTGTTATCTCTCTTGCGTTTGTTTTTGAAAAAATCAATTGAAATTAACCGTTCTTATCAAATTATAATCGTTTATTATGGTTAGCGTTTATGCCTTCATATAATAATGTAATGTAGTTGGAATTGGCATCGACAACGGCATCGGTTCGACATCGGCAAAGTTTCAAAATAAGAATCGGCACCAGTATCAGCATCGGTAAAAATTTTGGTATCGGCACATCCCTAGTTGTTGGGTAGACAGTAGTCACCTGTCAGCTGAACTTTCAGCGAAAAATAAAATGATACATACTTCAAAACATATCAAATGTCGCTTCTTCGAAAAACCCTGTGGCCGCCATTGATCTCAAGATATAAAAAACATCAATCTGCACTAGACACAATAATATGGAACATTGAATGAGAAACAGTTATCTTTGCAACCATAAATCTGGAAATAATAGCTATTATCGTATCAGCAATTTTATACGTATACTTACCCACAGAACAACAAAAACACCAGTGGACATTGCATTGCGATTCGGTACCACGGACAGCAGTTTTGAGATCAAAATGACGTACGCAAAGAATGCGCTCGTGATTAATAATTTCTGTGCCTGCAGGAATACAGCATTCCTTCGCATGGTATGCGATTGGACATCTAATACATTTGATAATTTTGCCTGAAACATAATAAAACGATCATTTCAAATTGCTGGAAAACTATTGGCATTGTCAAAAAACTTGAAAAATGAATTTCAACATGTACAGGTTTTTGATTATTGGACGTTGACTCTCGTCATTTAGAGATACAAGAGAATGCCATCAATAACGAATATTCGCCGAAATTTGTTGTCAAACAATTATTCATTATTCTAAGTCAAAAATTACTTTTCAATACTTACAACTCAAACCTTATTACCCACCTCTAATGTCCCCGAAAATATGTATCTGCATGATCAGCTAAATGCAAAATGGAGAAAGTAAAATCACTCTTACCGCTACCAGCCCATGATTGATTATCAGCCGCACATCGAGCACATTTGTGCATCGGACACGAAAATGTGTTCGGTGGCTTATCAGTGTGCAATTTTGTAGCTGGGGCGTCGAATATACACTTGGTATGATACTGATAGTAGCAATTTGGTGCAGAACATGCAATCAGAGGACAATTGTTTGCTGTATCCGCTGGTTTCTTGCACCCGAAACATGTAATCACACCTGAATGTGTAAATATAAAATAGCACTATTAACCCCTTCTCACATTGAGTTGCCTATAGGCAACTAATCGCAGTATATACGTTAAATAATGTATATCGCACCGTGTTTAACAATTGCAACACGTATACATAGTACTACATCACCACAAGACGTGAGAGCCCCCTCGGGCTCGAGCGTCAAGCTCCTATAGCTGAGAGGTGATGGTATACGCCTCCCACTCCAGTCACCGGAGTTCCAATCCTAGCATAAACGTAGGTCTCAGGGGAAATAGAAAATATTCATGTGAGAAAGGGTTAAGCGAAAAATTTTCAGTTTACTATCTATAACCCCTTCTCACATTGAGTTGCCTATAGGCAACTAATCGCAGTATATACGTTAAATAATGTATATTGCACCGTGTTTAACAATTGCAACACGTATACATAGTACTACATCACCACAAGACGTGAGAGCACCCTCGGGCTCGAGCGTCAAGCTCCTATAGCTGAGTGGTGATGGTATACGCCTCCCACTCCAGTCACCGGAGTTCGAATCCTAGCATAAAAGTAGGTCTCAGGGGAAATAGAAAATATTCATGTGAGATAGGGTTAAGCGAAAAATTTTCAGTTTATTATCTATAACCCCTTCTCACATTGAGGCAACTAATCGCAGTATATATACGTTAAATAATGTATATTGCACCGTGTTTAACAATTGCAACACGTATACATAGTACTACATCACCACAAGACGTGACAGCCCCCTCGGGCTCGAGCGTCAAGCTCTTATAGCTGAGTGGTGATGGTATACGCCTCCCACTCCAGTCACCGGGGTTCGAATCCTAGCATAAAAGTAGGTCTCAGGGGAAATAGAAAATATTCATGTGAGAAAGGGTTAAGGAAAACAACTATTACTGAACTCAATTTAATAGATGAAAATATAAAAATGTTTAACACTTGTGCGTTCAAATTTGCTTCAAATGTACTATACTTTGGGTTTTCAATGTTCAGTTAGGCACGAAGTTCTGCCGATCGGGAACTGTGCTACAGGTACAAAACGTGTTTACAAATTACTATGCTGTGCAATGCATTTCACGTGCGCTGTCGTGCAATGCCAGATAGATTAAAATAGCCAAAAGTATAGTGCCACCCTTAAACTAAGAACTTTCCTAGATAATAGGGGAGCGTGTATACCTGTTGTACAAGTTTTGCATGCATAGTCTCCAGCTGGCTTTCGCTCAAGCCCTTCACACTCCAAATGGTATGAACCACAATGATTCATGCAATCAACCATATAATCTTTTGGTCCAACGTCTTCACACAGTAAACAAACTGCTTCTCGAGAAGCAGACCCTAAAACAGTTTAACCAAATTCAAACAATTCAGACCTTTGAAATTTTGAACACGTGTGGCTTACAACAATCACAAAAACAAGCCTCAAACAACAGGGTTTGGTTCCAATAGTAACTAAATTTCAAAGAAACAGGAACAGAAATTCTCTTTTTAGCCTGAACAGCTATTGCAAACATTACATAACATCACAGAATTACGGCTTATTGACGATAACGGTCCTCAAAATTCTCGGATTGAATAGGTGCATGTCGCGTCAATGAAGCTTCGCTGATTAAAGTGATGAATGTCGCGTCAATAAATCCTCACGTATGGCAAAACGGCCGCGACTTCATGGGTGTTCTATTTACCACGGTTGGCAGGGATGGGCGGTCTCGGTCAAAAAAGCGAGACCGAGACCCAACCTACCGAGACCGAGACTTTTGGTCTCTGTCTCGGTCAATTTTAATCGTAACCGAAAATACTAAGATTTTTTAACAAAACTTTTGAATACTTTCATCTGCTTTGAATTGCCGCTTCATAAAATTAAACTAATAAATCGCCGCCAAAATTTATTTTTACTATATATTTTCAATTGGCTGCTGTTGCCATATCCTTTGAACAGGCTCTGAACAAATGACAGTCTCAAAACACCCTCGGTAGTGCTCTGTACAATCCCTGATTCAGAGCTATAGGGCTGTTTTTGCTCACGGGCAAACTGAATAAACTTGAAAACTTTTCACATAGCGTGACGTTATAAATGCGGATAACCCACATTTTTTTAAACCATGCCTTAAATGTTTTACAATAAAATCAAAGTGCTTTGGGTTTTCTTTCAAAAACACAATTTTCGGTAACCGAAGAGGTCATTCTGTTTCTCAAATCGCTGTTTAACCTGGTATCGATGCTCCAAAATCATTCGCTGTTTGTGTAGGTAGTCGAAATGCGCAAGTACTTCCGGGTTAAAGCTACTATCTAAAGAAAAGTTTTGTGACTGCTTATAAACCACCGGAACTGATAACAGCGAGACCGAGACCAGCCAAATCCCGAGACCGAGATCGCCGATCCTTGCCGGTTGGCCGTTTAGAAACTCTGTATCACAGAGCTCTTCTTCATTTGGGCACCTGATTTTTCACCACGAGAACGTCGTCCAGTATGCTACGCACAGTCAGCGAATGGTCGGTGGCACTGGTAGTTGTCTAGAAGTTTGCTGAAGAACTCGAAGTCTTTGCGCTAGGTAAACGCAATTTTGAAGACAGGGGATGGCAAAAAAGGTCCGATAGCGACCTGGGGCACATCCGAAATGACTATGTTGGAGGGCAGGGTTCCAATAGGAACTATACTTTGGCCGATCAGGAACAAAAACAAAAATGCATTTTTTGCAGAAAAAGGAATAGGGCCGGAATTTTAAACAATTTCCATCAGCGAATTACTGTTGGACTTTTTAAAAACTTGCCAAAAATTGGCTTAAGCCAATTTTCATTTATTTCATATTTAAGTTTTGCGAAAAGACATGAAAGTAACAATTTTTCAAAGACAAAGTTTCCAATATTTAAATGATTATGAATAATTTGCTCCAAACGGTTAAAATTTCGGTTCCGGTATCTTTCAATGCAGGCATTGAAAAATAAATTGAATTTTTGCAGGGATACCAACTGCAACAAAAATTACGGTTGGACCATGCTAGACGGTGGTGTGGTAGCGCTGCGCTTGTTTAAGTTTGGTTCATATGAAATAATACATCAATTTTTAGAGGTCTAGGCCACAGAAACCGGAACGAAATTTTAGCAGGAACTGAACAGAAATTACGATGGAACCCCGTCAAACAACATTTACTTTCAAAACTGTTAACAAATCAAACATAAACAAAGGCTTATTGACAGGGTGCAACCGGAATTACAATTTACCGGAACCGGAATTTGAAAATTTTACCGGAACCGCAATTTGAAAATTTTACCGGAACCGGAATTTGAAAATTTTACCGGAACCGGAACCGGAAAGTGAAAAATGCATTTCACCAAAAATTTCATTTTAATCTTATTTTTGCTCTATTATTTGTGAAATAACCTTAGTCGAACATAGGTATTTATTTTATTTGTTGTATTTTAGATTTTCGTCGTCGACCGAAGTGAAATCCACCATCAATGGCTTATATTCGGAGTACAAGTGGCTTTCAAAAGAGATTCTTAAAAATTAGCAAAGTTAAGAAAACGGCCAAATTTTAACACCGGAATTTTTAAATCCGGTAAAAATTTACCGGAACCGGAAGGTGAAAAAATGCCGGAACCGGAACCGGAATTCCGGTTGCACCCTGCTTATTGAGTATCCCACACTGAAATTCTAAGCTTGACTCACCGCAAAGTGTCATGAACTTCCTCGATAACGATACAACAACCTTTTCTGCGTCGGAACTTTGCGAAATTTCTGACTTCGTTTCCGTTGAATCTGATGCACTTCCATCTGAAATCAGGAAAAGGTCTAACAAGGTTATGGCAAATAACGTTTGATATGGGCCTCTTATGAACCCATATTTTGACAGGCCAATAAATACGTTTGGAAAAACATTAGTACTTTGCTAACACACAAAAAACTAGTCACGTCACATATTTTTGACAAACGAAACTTTTCCATGAACCCGACACACTGATACCTTTCGCATCATCTGGTTTACGTAACGCTGAAGCCGGTGATCCAGCATCCAACAGTTCAGCTTGTGCAGCTTTCGCACGCAAAGACGGGCGTAGATTACTAGGTCTTTCTGCAGAAGCAGTTTTCAATTTTCCAACACCAGTTTGTTTTGTACTACTAGAAGGTGTTGAATTGCGCATCACAAGCGAAGATGGTAAACCATGATTCGGAGTGCGGTCTTTACAAGCTGTCTTGCTTTCTGTTAGGTGCTTCACGGGAGCGCTGTCTAACTGACTACTTGTTGCTTTCATTGTGCTACCAGATCTTCTATTGGCCAGCGTTACATTCGCTGTTGAGGCTTGAAATGAATGGTGTTGCGATACAGATAAACTGTCTCTACATCTTTTAGTTTCTTCCCGGTTACTTTCCTTTGCTGCTTCTACAGTATTGCACTCAATATCATCTGACGTCTCCATCTTAGATTTCTTTATGGACCTTGGAGTAGTCCTTCTAGTTGATGACGACATTTCCAATCCTAGTTTATCCTGAGTACGCGAAGGAGAAAAGAATGTAGACCGAGAACCAGACTTTTGCGGTCGATCATTACCCACAACCGCAAATTTCGATGGACTGCTCGATATATTTCTGTTTGACTGGCGAATCGCATCTGAAAGCTGCAGTCCACCATGACGTTTCAGTTTTGATTCTCGCCTCTTCGAAAAGGTATTTATTCGTTGTTCAACCGATATTTTGGTAGATCTACATATTGTACCACTAACTGAAGTCGGTTCGTTTGTTTTTTCACTATTAGATTTTGATGTATCTAGAGACTGATTGGCCTGAAACAGTAATATATTCAAGAATATCAGTCAATGATATCTTCATACTTTTACTATAAGAATTTATTTCATAGTTATGATAAGCACCCATCGAAATACGGATACGAATCTAATAATTTCGCTTATACACTTCGTCATAACGTTTGAAAAAAATTAAAATTTGTGACGCTTAGTAAACAATCACACGTAACATAGACTTATCGCGGCTCGGGATCTTACAGTACCAGTTAGTGGGACTAAATTTATTGAGCGAAGCTCGAACACACGTAAGCAATTAAAGTAATATGCAAATTAGTTATTAGCTAACTATTCATTTATCGGTTTTGGAGGTTTGTAAGCAATTTCCTCAGATTCCTCGCACGCAAAAACCCTTCAGCCACTCTAATAATTATTGGAATAATTTAAAAAATCCTAATTTTGTCTCGTCAATTAAACAAATATGCAAATTATCTATTAGCTAACTATTCGATAATCGCCTTTAAAGGTTTGTAGACAATTTATTCAGATTCCTCGCACCCGAAAACCCATTATTGCTGAAATTAGATTGCTTGTAACCCTAATAATTAGTGAAACATTGTAAAAACGCCTAATTTAGGCTTATCAACTATGCTTATATGAAAATTATCAATTAGCTAACTACTCAATTATTGGTTTTAGACGTTTGTAAACAATTTATTCAGATTCCCCGCACCTAAAACCCTTTTGTGCTGAAATTATATTGCTTTTAACCGTAATAATTACTGAAATAATTTAAAAAGTCCTAATTTTGTCTAGTCAATTAAGCTAATATGCAAATTAGCTATTAGCTAACTATACAATTATCGGTTTTGGAGGTTTGTAAACAATTTATTCGAATTCCTCGCACCTAAAACCCTTTAGCGCTGAAATTATATTGCTTTTAACCTTAATAATTAGTGAAATATTGTAAAAAGTCTGGAGTTGGAACAGTCAAATCTATTTTACATAACTTCTTTCTGGATATTCATATTGATGTAATGGATTTATTGTTTGTGAATATTACTCCCTTAGACAAATCCTTAACTCCAACGGAATTCAATCATTTTTTCATTCAAACATATCTAGCATAATTTTTTGGTAAGATATTTCAGAATTTTCGTGCGACTGTTTATTATATATTCGAATTATTTCGAATACCGCCCTTCACATGGGTTTTATCGCATCTTCTAATTATTCGTTTCATTAGTATTCACTACCCATCCCAACACCCACCTCTCTCTAAAGAAAACATCGTCGGATACAAAAAAGGCATTTGGAGGATAAAATTGGTAAATTTTAATATTTATTATTATTTATTATTATTATTATTATTATTATTATGATTTTGGGTATAAAAATATATGTGCGAGCTTCATAATTATACTCACTTCCACTTTGTGATTTTTCCGCAGTTGTCCCCTCGACGATTTTAATCTAAGTTTATTTGCTGCATTCATAGGAGAACGCAAATTTGTTTGCCGTCTGCTCATAATGCTTTGCGTAGTAGGCATCACACACCGTACTTGATGCGTTTTGCTGTGTAAATATCGGTGGTGCAATTTAGCGTGAGATAGCAACGTGTACTGACCATGCGTCTAAAATTAAAAATCATTTTAGCAGGGTTCCCCGGAATTCCTGTTCCGACCAGAAATCCTGCAATTACTCAATTCCTGTCCATGTATTCAAAGATGCAAGAACCAGAATTTTTACGGTGTTGTGGCAAAGTGCATAAAATCATTTCAATATTGGAAACTTTGTCTTTGAAACATTATTTCGAAAATGAGTGTTTTTACAATGTTCTATTTTGTTAATAAGCTGTGTTTTCGCAAATCTTGATGACGAAATAGCTGAAAATTGTCTTAAACCATTTTGGCAAGTTTTCTAAAAATTCAACAGCAGTTCGGTGATAAAAATTATTCCAAACTTGGGTTTCTGTTCTTCCTGTCAGAAAATTTCAATTTCCGTTTCGGTACAATTTAGTTGCAGTCGGAACCCTGATCTTTAGCGCACTGATCGAAAACTACGATAACGTTGTGCACAAATGTGACTACAAGTTTCTCGAAACATATTGCGCAAAGTAGTGCTATATGGATCGAGCAAAATGGACAGTATTTAAACTAACTCTAATATAAAGATAAGCCATGTGATTAATATTTAACACTTTGGGTAGTCATATTAACGGGACCAATATTATCCGCTGAAAACGTTATTAAATAACCCCAGAAGAGAATATTGTATAATGAAAGATAACAAAATACGCGAAGAGCAGGGTGCAACCGGAATTACAATTTACCGGAACCGGAATTTGAAAATTTTACAGGAACCGGAACATTTTAATCTTATTTTTTGCTCTATTATTTATGAAATAACCTTAGTCGCACATAGGTATTTATTTTATTTGTTGTATTTTAGATTTTAGTCGTCGATTGAAGTGAAATCCACCATCAATGGCTTATATTCGGAGTACAAGTGGCTTTCAAAAGAGATTCTTAAAAATTAGCAAAGTTACGAAAACGGCCAAATTATAACACCGGAATTTTTAAATCCGGTAAAAATTTACCGGAACCGGAAGGTGAAAAAATGCCGGAACCGGAATTCCGGTTGCACCCTGGCGAAGAGCGTAACGGCATAGTGCAGAGTACAAAAAAACTGTGTCCTCAGAATAGCATTCAAGCTTCACTGAAAAGCCTGTTCTGAGCCTGGCTTCTCCACAGCTTGAAAATTTCCGCCGGGGGGCGTTTCCTGGGGGGCAGCTGATTTGGCTGGGGGGGGCAGTTTTCCTGAGGGGTCCTGGGGACAAGCTTAAAATTTTGCAAACAGACTTTTTGGACCATTTCTTCCTTCTAAACCGTGTTTCCAACTCAACTGAAGACTACTCATCGCTCAATATGACAAAAATTTCTCGCAAACGCTAATAACAATAATTTTAACTAATATTACTGACAACTTAACCAGAAGTTGAAAGAAGCACAATTATATAAAATATAGATAATCTATAATTGAAACTGTGATTAATATATATTTTATATATTAGTCACAGGTTCGGTTTATAATAAGGCTGAGGCGGGTTGAACTTGCTGCTGCAAGGTACTTTCGAATGCTGTATGCCCTGAAACGGTCTTTATATAATTGTGCTTTTTTCAGTTCATTATTGAATTGTATTAGTTACTACGGGTATTTGTAATGCTATTAAAAAATTATGAGCCCTCAGCATAATATAAAATCATATTTTGCCGAATGTCAGCTCAAACGAAGTCCAGGTCTTTACGTTTTAACACTGAAAATTTTTGGTCTAGAAAAGACCTGGGGGCCCCCAGCAAAAAAATTTGCTGGGGGGCATTTTGCGGGGGGGCGGCCGTAAATTCGCCGGGGGGCCTTTCCTGGGGGCGCCAAAATTTTCGCCGGGGGAAAATGAAAATTTCGAAAAGTGCTGCCCCCCGCTGCGGAGAAGCCAGTTAGCTTTACCGACTCACAACGTTACCTTCGCTTTTTCAACTGACGTTTTCACGTGCGCTTTTCGTTCCGGAACAAATTTTTTCAAAATTCTAGACGCGTGACTGGCACCAGCCCAAAGCAGGTCAGCCCGTTCATTTAAGTTGAGTTTCACAGCTTCAGTTGCCCGATCACTCGCATACAACCATGCTTCGTGTAACGCACTGGGCTTTCTATCAAATGCAAACTCACGCATTACAGCAGCACGTTGAGTTACAGATGCTGTTGCATCAAGCTAAAACATAAAGAATGCGGTATTTACATAACGTGTCTGGCAAACTAAGTTAATAGTAGGGTGCAAACAGAATTTCGGTCCGGTTCTGGCATTTTTCCCTTTGCTGTTCCGTTCCTGTACAAATGCTTTCCGAAATTAGAAAGTTCCGGTATTATAGATAAGCATTGACAACCGCCAAAAATATACCATCGAAGGTAGATTTCGCATCCATGGATTTTGAAAATCTAAAATACAGCAGATAATGTGTATAACTATCTCCAACTAGGGTTATTTCAAAGAAAATATTGCAAAAAAGAAAGTTAAAATAAATTCTTCGGTGGCATGTATTTTTCACTTTTCGGTTCCGTTTCCAGTAATTTTATCAAATTCCGGTTCCGGTAAATTGTTATTCCGGTTGCACCCTGGTTAATAGCCGATCAAACTATGTGTTTTGGGTGAAACATAGCTTTTCCCATGCTTTTTCTCTTGATATTCAAAAACCCACTTCAAACTTTGAGAAAGAAAACTGATTCAAAAAATTTTATACGCATCTAGCCATGTTAAATATAAGCAGCCTGTTCCGCGGTAGTAAGTTTAGGTGGAACCCGCGAACTAGGACTGGAAGATAAAAATGCGCAAAATTTATATAAACTCCAACTAACTTTGGCTTTTCCAATCGCCTGCAATTCATCGAGAGATGAATACTGCATAATTTTTCCTTCCACCACATTTGAATGACGCACGTCGCCAAAAAACAGCACACGATAGCTCCATGTGTATGTTGAACCAACTGAAGTTGTCAAATGTGAAAAGTACAAAATCAGCAAATTACAATACTTTTCCATCGGAATTCCTGCAAAGATTTAATTCATGTTCCTGTTCCGACGTCGAAAAACACAAGAACTAGAATTTTTACCGTTTTGTGCACAAAAGGCTTAAAATCAATTTACGTCAAAAAAATTGTGCCGAAACCAAGTTCTTTTCACAACTTGTTTTGTCTAGATTCCGCATATTTTATAGTATTCGACGCATGTTTTGTAGAACCTGGAAACCGCACAGGGAAAACACAACACACTCCATGAACCATGGCGCAACCGGAATTACAATTTACCGGAACCGGATTTTGAAAAAATTGCCGGAAACGAAACCGGAAAGACGTTGTCTTTAATAATGTATTTCGAAACGAGTGTTTTTGCAATTAGTTCAATTTTGTTAATAAACGGTCTGTGATGGGTCTCGCAAAATTTGATGATGAAATAGCTGAAAATTCACTCAAGCATTTTTTTGCTAAGTTTTATAAAATAATTAAGTGACAAAAATTATTTTCAAATTCCGGTTAATGTTCCTGTCCCGGTTTCTGCAAAGAGATTCAATTCCTGTTCCGGCAAAATTTAGTTCCTGTTGGAACCTGATACATATATATACATATATATCAGGGTGCAACCGGAATTACAATTTACCGGAACCGGAATTTGAAAATTTTACCGGAACCGGAAAGTGAAAACTGCATTTCACCAAATCGTATTTTTTGCTCTATTATTTATGAAACAACCTTAGTCAAACATAGGTATTTATTTTATTTGTTGATTTTAGATTTTCGTCGTCGACTGAAGTGAAATTCACCATCAATGGCTTATATTCGGAATACAAGTGTCTTTCAAAAGAGATTCTTAAAAATTAGCAAAGTTAAGAAAACGGCCAAATTATAACACCGGAATTTTTAAATCCGGTAAAAATTTACCGGAACCGGAAGGTGAAAAAATGCCGGAACCGGAATTCCGGTTGCATATATATATGAGGGAAAGGGTGCAACCGGAATTACAATTTACCGGAACCGGAATTTGAAAATTTTACCGGAACCGGAAAGTAAAAATGTATTTCACCAAAAATTTCATTTTAATCTTATTCTTTGCTCTGTTATTTGTGAAATAACCTTAGTAAGGCAAGAAACCGATTGAATATAAGCGCAAGATGGTGTTGGTGCGACGAATTGTTACGTAGCTTTTTATAAACGCAGAATTTGCTTTTCCGGTGGAATCGATATTTGTGAACACGACAGCTCTCTTCCTGCCCTTAAAAGTCCACTTAGCTTCATACCAGATATGTACCAGGGATCGACCGGATATTAATTTTACCATATACCGAAACCGGATAGTGAATTTTGTACCGGAACCGGATGTTAACCGGATATAGGAGCAAAATTTGTACACTGTTGGAAGTATTTGAGTCGCGCAAAAATATGTATTTATGGATTTAATATTAATTTTTGGTTTGGATTTTTCATTCCATGTCAGTGTCCATTCATGAATTGCTCGGAATTGCAGTCGCTTCAAAATACCTAGTATTTTTACTTGCAAAAACAGTTTTATGATATTTGGAACCACAACCACAATAATATCCGGTATCCGGTACGTATACCGGATGTCGGATTTTTTCGGACATTAAACCGGAACCGGATATCCAGTCGATCCCTGATATGTTCCGGAACCGGATACGAGTGTCGTTTTTCACCAGATATTAACCAGGAACCTGATATCCGGTAGCTACCTGATGACATTTTAATGCATAATGAAACTTACTTTTCACCCAGCTACAATGTAGTTCCCCAGGCTGAGCACTTGACTTATCCGAAACTACTATGCAAGGCCACCATGGATATTTCCCAAGACGAGCCCAAACAATTTCGTACAATTGATAAAGCGGTGGAGAGTGCTTTACTCCAATTTCCAACGTTGAAAGATTGTGTTTCGGTTCAAATGACGCAGATTTTGATTGTGATTTCACACGGCTTCTCGCTGACCAAGCATCTGCGGAAAGTGGGGAATGATTATTCTTCTCCTTAAACAATTATACCAGTCGTAGTGGGTCTACTTGTATTGAGCTAAGCTCGAAACCACTTAAGCAGTTAAGCTAATAGGCGAATTAGTTATTAGCTTAATATTAGTTTATCGGTTTTGGAGGTTTCTGAACAATTTATTCAGATTCCTCGCACCCAAAAATCCCTTCAGGTAATCCAAAAAATTAGTGAAATATTGCAAAAACCCCTAATTTAGGCTTATCAAACATGCTAATATGCAAATTATTTATTAGCAAACTATAAAATTATCGGTTTTGAAAGTTTGTGGACAATTTATTCGGATTCCTCGCACCCAAAAACACTTTATTGCTGAAATTAGATTGCTTGTATCCCTAATAAAGAGAAATATTGTAAAAAATGTCAATTTAAGATTGCTTGTAACCCTAAAACACCCCAGGATGACAGGCTTTCAAACAAAAAAGTGTTCCAATTCCAATTACAATGCCGGTATTATCAAAATTTTTGCCGATGCCGAATCGATGTCGATTTAAACTTTAGTACACCATGCTTAATAAGCAGATAGGCTAAAACGCTAACCGTCATAAACGAGTATAATTTCATAAGAACGGTTAATTTCAATTAATTTTTTCAAACGCAACCGCAAGAGAGATAACAATTTTCCTGAGCAGACACAGTATTGTGCGCGCAGAAATGATATTGATATCATTGAAAGCGACTGTTATGTGCAAAAAGTATCTGCAAAGAATCGGCATTTTTTTGCAGTGCCGATGCCGATACTCCCGAAAAGTGCATTTTATTACCGATGCCGATGTCGATTAATCGGCACATCAGTAATATATATGTGTATTTTGCATGGTTCCAATCGAAAGTACATTTTGTCGGAAGCGGAATCGGAATCAAATTTTTTGTAAGAACCGGAATTTAGGTTTTAGTAAATCTATAAAAAGTAATGTGTATGCATTTTCCCTTTTGTTCCCATATGGATGTCCGCATTGTTCATAGTCTCTGTAAAAAATTGTTTGAACGCTGTGAAATTCTGATATTAATTGAGGCCTGCAAATTCTAAGAGCAGCCTGCCAATTCTCAGAGCAGTGGTCAACTTGGCCTAAAGTTTTAATGCAGTTCAGCATTTTAGCATTTCAACACTTTAAATATGAGGTCTTATCCCTAACACTAAACAAGAGCTTAAGAAACGAAAATTGAAGTTCGGAAACCCAAAAACGCAAAGTTTTGTATATCCGAAATAGAAATTTTAATTTGGAATATCCAGATAATCGGAATTTTCGCGAGTATCGGCATCGGCAGTCGGCACTGCAAAAAAGTGCTGATTATTTGCCGATACTTTTTTCACATAACAGTGAGCTGGACTGCTATCAATTTCATTTCTTGTCCCATATCAGTGCGTCTAATCTGGGAAACTGTAATCTGTCTTGCGTTTGTGTTTTTAGAAAAGAATTGAAATGAACCGTTCTCATAAAATAATAATGTTTTATGGTGGTTGTACTGAGTCTTCACTGTTAAGTTAACTCATCTAAAGCAATTTAATATTAGATAAACCTTGGCAATCGCTGAAAATAAACCTTCGAAGTAGGGAACGACCGGATCCAAAATTTTGCATTTACCGGATCCGAATCCGGATCTCAAAATTCAGATCCGGCCCGGATCCGGATCTTACTAGCTGGATAATTTTTTAATACCTAACGTATATAAAATACAAAAAGTTCAACTGATTGTTTCGCAAAATTAGTCAACAAAACTTACAGCAACTAAAAAAGAAATCTTTAAAATTTTTATATTTGTTCTTCTTCCGCAACAACACTGGTCTCCACGTGGATGTCATTAACCTGATATTCCAACAAAGCATTAATGCTCACACAGTCAGGATCCGGATCTCGGATCCGGTCGATCCCTACTTCGAAGATAGGATTAATTACAGTTTACCATAATCGGAATTCGAAAAATTTACCGGAAAAGGACGGGAAAATGAAAAATATACATGCCACCGAAAAATTCATTTTAATTTTCTTTATTGCAATAATTTTTATCGTAGTAAAATATCTTAATTTCCACCGACCAAAATTTAATACAGGAATTTTTAATTCCGGTAAAAATTTACCGGAACCTGAAACGGGAGCAGGGTGGCAACAAAGGTTCGGATTCGGATTCGGCACAAATTAGAGGTTCGGATTCGGATACGGTTGCGGAAAAGCCGAATCCAAAAGCCGAATCCAACAAAGTTCTGCAATATGTTTTTTTAATTTTTAAGCAATAAAATTTATAAATACTTTGCTATAAAAATCAATATTTTTTATTTCAGATGAGAAATCTCACAACTGACGTCAGAACGAAATATATTAACGTATTAAAAGTTATACGGCTGGCATTGTGTTGATATTCTGAAACAAATTATATATATCTGAAATTTGCAACATGCAGGATTCGGATTCGGCAAATTTGCACTGGATTGGGCAAATTTGCACTGGATGCGGATTCGGTCAAATCGTGGATTCGATGCCACCCTGACCGGAAGGTCAAAAAATGTCGGAACCGGAATTCCAGCTGCACCCTTATATCTCCCACTTTGGTTATTTCGCCAATAATATTATTGCGAAAAAGAAACTTAAAATGAATTTTTCCGTGGCAATATATTTTTCGCTTCCTGGTTCCAGTCCCGTTTCCAGTCATTTTTTCAAATTCCTGTTCTGGTTTCGGTAAATTGTAATGCCGGTCGCACCCACCAGGTTGGTGGAACCGAAATTATAATTTACGGAACCGGAATTTGAAAAAATTACCGGAAACGGAGTCGGAACCGGAAAGTTTAAAACGTACGTGGTTAAATCTGTCTGTATAATTATTTTAGGTTAGCCTATCAAATTCGTAGGTACTTTACTTTAGACTGAAAATAGCAACACATATATGTGCATAAATCTAGATCACTATTCACATTCGAAAATCCAAGCCATGAAAGAAACTTTTGACACAATTGACCAGGGATCCAACCAGAACGTAATTTAGTCGGGATCGGAATCGAAACCGTAATTAAATTTGTTCGTCGGAACCAGAATCGGAATTTTTAGATTTAAACGTTATGATTTTGTTAGTTTTTAGTCATAAAATCAAATTGGTTTTATTCCACAGTTTACACAGTATTTTTTCAGTGTAAACTTTCACTGGCAATGTATAATTCTCCAAATTAGGTGTTTTTGCAATTCGTTTTGTCTTCTTAATTGTCGTAAATAAAGGTGGAACATAAGCTTAAATATGAAATAATTTTAATGGAAAAATACAGATCGCCGAAAATACCGGAATTCCGCCATCGGATTCACACGCCGTCGGAATCGGAATCAGAATGCAAATTTTGTCGGAATTGCCGGAATCCGAATTCCGTTGGAACTCTGCAGTATTCACTCATGACAAAAAACTTAACCTTTTTCCCACTCAGTGAGAACAAATCATCAGAATAGCGAATTCGTTTGCGCTGCAGACGTCCATAGCGACTAACACGATTTGGTTTTCTATCATCCGAATAGCTACAAACAATATCGGCGGCAGTATTAACTCCGTATGATTGTCGTTGTTCAGATGATTTTATCTCCCGTTTGTCAAACTCAACGCCTTGTCTCGGCATCGCTATTATTTTATGCGAACTCAAAACATCATAGTTAACTTCTACAATTTTCCGCTTAACTGGTGATTGATTTAATCTTTGAACGGAACTCGGATTTTGTTCACTACCGTAGGTTTGCTGTGACGATGACTTGGTTATGTCCGGCGATGCCAATGATTTGTGCCGCGTCACACGCATTTCGCCGTTGACATGCAAACTCGACATTTCATTTATTTATTATCGTGTTATACTACACTTAAACTTTCCAATATATATAGACACGTTCTAACAACAGAATGAAACCGAATATTAACCGGATATAGGATCTTAGTTTGTGCACTGTTGAAAGTATTTGAGTATGGTACATAAAATTATATGTTTGCTGAACGAAAAGTAATTGCTTGCTTGGATATTACATTTTTACTTCGGAGCGGAAAAGTTGAGCTTCTTCACTTTCCCCAAATGTAATCAGAGCAAGATGTTAAATACAGGGTGCAACCGGAATTACAATTTACCGGAACCGGAACCAGAAACGGAATTTGACAAAAGTGCCGGACACGGAACAGGAAAATGAAAAATACACATCACGGAAAAATTCAGTTTAATTTTCTTTTTGCAACATTATTTGGACATGAATTTCGAGAAGTTTTAGACAGGTGTTTGTTTTCAATTTTTTGTTTCACTGTAAGGTGTGCAAATTAATGTGCAAAATTAAGTCTAGGTGTGCAAAATTAAGTTTAAGTGTGCAAAAGCACACTATTTTGCACAAAAAACCCTGGTATATAGACATCGTGTATTAAATTAGAATCGGCGTCGTATATTTTCAGAACAAAAATGGACATTGGTATCGGTACATCCCTATTGAAAATCAATAAAATCCATTGAAATTCGTTTACTGTAAACGTAGCGCAGAAAAACCGGAACTTGTCTTTCCTGTGGTCTCGGTTTGAAAGCTACCGAGACTCAGAAAAACGAAACCGATGTGACATGCGGTGACATGCGGATGCATGAAGACAAGTAATAACTTTATACCGATGGTGTACATCGTAAAACCACTGCTGCATACGAGCATATGTAGTGCTTTTATATGCAGCAGCAGTAAAAACATGGAAGAACCATGATACATGTGAATGTTGAGGTTCTTATACGGGATAAAAACAGAAAAACTCAGCAGTGGATTGTGAGACGTCGCGGCACAGTTGGTAGCGCGCTGGAAACCTCCTGGGAACGTCCCTCATTTTCAGGTGCTGAGCACTCAGAACTGAAACCGTTGTACGCTAGCCTACCCAACTTATCAACACCGAGACCGGCCAAATATCGAGACTTGCCGATACCGCTCATTTCGGCTTCTTGAAATACTTATATTTATCATCTCCGAACAAAATTCACAGCGAAATATTGTGATTTTGGGGATACCGGAAAATGAGAACTACAATGCCACCGAAAAATTCATTTTAATTTTCTTTTTTGTATTGGTGAAATAACCCTAGTTGGAGAGAGCCACCGAATTTTTAACCACAAAAAATGTAACGGAAAAGAACATATATTACATTAAACAGACCTTTTGACTTTCAGTTTCGACAAAACTTCTCCCCATGGTGCGTGACTGTGGTTGAAAAGTAAATCATACAAATTGTTTCAAATGTTTATTTTTCAAAATTATCATGGGAGCGCAAAACGCAAGCGTTCACTAGCTACCTAATTACAACCGGAGAAAAGCTCATGTTAATTCCATTTTGCATAAAACATCACTATTAACGACTAACTGGTAAAAGAACATGACGCGCTATCCGCGTGCGTCTAATATTTGTTTACGGTAAAGTAAACTATATAATTCAGTAAACCTTCCCTAAATTCAAAATGTATACATATATTATGGTTCGTTCGGAAACACCAAAGTTGAAATTGAGAAAAGACCACATTTATATTATGATTTCATCAGCAATCTCATTATACGCTGGTATGGATTGCAGAAACTAAAATTTTATTTTTACTGTAAAATAAAATTTAGTAAAAATGTATATAATTCGCGATGGTGTTCGTTCGGTATAGAACAGAGTTGACGATGACCGTTCATTTGAAAACTTGGAACAAAAAATCGAGGAACACATAAAGTTTGATGACATCTATCTAGTTTTCTCCCAAACTACCTACACAAATATCACGTGTTGTAGAAACTTTGCATTTTAATAACTACACTATTTGAATCAAGCTTGTGATTGTTTCTTCAAAAAATTCGCTGCCATACCTGTACCCAACGCATTTTGAAATTTACACTACACAAGATGAACTCAACGCATTTTGAAATGACACGCCGCAGAATAGGAGTTGTCGCTCCCAATACGTACAACACTAGAGCAATTCATTGTTGAGCCATTAAACTCGTTGGTAATGTAACTTTGGATTATTATAGCGTACAAAGAGGATCGCTTAATAGCGTTGGGAGCTACGGCCCATGACTCCAATTTTCATAATGGCTCATCTACGTTCCAGAGACAATATATGTATTCCAGACACTATCGGTTGGGTGTCTGGACAATGCTATGCACAATGTACCTATAACGAATTGAGAAACAGCGCCCTTGCAATAGCATATGCGTATGTACAGACTTAGCGGTAAATATTGCATGCGATGTAGTCTCTACGGATCACTAGTGTTCGCAGGCTATTGTAAGTTGTGACAATAATATGCTGCAGGAAGGCGGTATGGTTTTCATAAGCTCTTTTCAGGCACTGACCCTATTTATGACTTTCTATATAGGTAATCTGCCAGAGCGATGTAGTTTCCTCCTCTGTGACTAGGACAATTTTTTGCATTAGTGCACGCATTATTGAGTAGATGGCCCATAAATTTTCAAGGCATAAATGTCTAATGTATTTCAGATGGTAACAGCCTGAAACAGATCAGAAATCTATGTCTGAAATGATTAAAACATAGTCTTATGTTCAAGAAATTTCGATTTATATAATTTATAAGAAACAAAATTTCTTTCTTTCACTCCGTTTATATTTTCAGAGAATGCTCAGATTTCAAAGATATTTCGGGTTGAGCTCAGGCTCTCCCCAATCTAGTCTACATTTTGGACGTATAGGTTGTAAAATTAGGGATTTTGGTTGAGCTTAACAGGTCTTTTGTTTCAGACATATTTGTCTTGTATTTCAGAAATATTTGTCGTAATCGTTTATTAAACACATTCTTTTGGACTGTCAAATGTTAAAAATTTCAGACAGATTTCTGATTAACTTCATAAACTATGTCTTGCATTCAATACATATATGTCTGGAGTCTAGATTAAGATATATTGTCTTGAATTGAAGAAAAATTTGTTGAATATCAGAAAACGTTTTTTGTGTTTTGGGCGGAGTTCCTCATTGGACATAACGTCTTTTGAGAAAACAGAGGATTCAGGCAAGTTTGTTGACCTTTCATCAGAACACTTTGAGCAAAAAAATCGAAAAATTGTGCACACCTTAAAGCCTGATTTTGTGACGTGCGACAAAAAGGCCTGCCAGACCTTTGGAACTTTAAGTTTAGCACGCCATAACGCCCGGAGTTTAGAGGAATTTTTTTTGTGTTACACTAATTTTACGAGAAATGGAAGAAATTCTAAAATGGACTTTGCAATAAAATATTAGCATATCAAACAAGTCGCTGCGCTATATATAGGGAAACAGGAATTAATTGAAGAATCTTTTTAATTTTATTTCAATTTTTTTAAATTTTTATCTTTTCTTTTTTATTTTTTCATTAAGGAAGACTTACTATTAACGAATGCTTGATTTTATACTAAATGTAACTTTTCGTTTCCTCCAGATAGATCACAACATTTTGCGCGCTTTTCATTGTGAAGTTTTTCTTTTGCTAAATTCTTATTGGATGCTGTGTTAATAGTTTGCGTTTATTTTACATTTAGTATATAATAAAATATAAAATAAAATTAAGCTAAGTTTATTCAATTTTTACAAAGATTATACCTCGGGAAAACGCGAGTATATATATATTAGCGGTAAGTAAACTTTCCTAATATCGCTAGAAAACTAAGAATGTATTGTGAGTGTGGAATGATCAGAGCTGGTCATCAAAAGCTCAAATATGCAAAAAGTTTCCAAACCCAAACATTTTTGGACAAACGCCGGCTAGGTGTGGAATAACCGGAGGCCCGAACTTTGGCTGCGGCAGGTTTGTATTAGTAATGCGCTACCTATCTTTAATTTGTTGCTTTTAATGACAATGAATATAAGGTTGGTTACTCTAGACTAAAGTCTTTGCGGTACTCCTTATGGTTGATCGCAAAGGACTACAGCGTCTATAGTCTTGCGACTCCAAAAATCGGTGTTCGGGATGGGAATATCCATCCCAGGCTCGTACTGATCCTGCACTTATATATAACGTAGCTGTTACCACCGGACCCAATAGTTGTCGAACGGAACAATTCGATACAAATTTGTAGACGGCTACCAAACCGGCTGACTCATCCGAACACAAAATTCTCGCAAATCGCCTGAAACAGAGCTGTCCCGTTTTCTCGTTTTCCCAGCTAAAAACAACAAACGTTATTTTATTATATTTAGTTGCAAATTATATATATTTAAGAATCGTTGAATATATTTCCATTTTTTCTATTTTTTCCAACTGCCTCTGGAAAAAATGGACAAAAAATGAAAAAAAAACATTATTCTATTTTCCCGTAATTTTTCCCGGTCAACCACCCTGATGCAGATATTAAAGCTGTCGCTGCGAATGCATTCCAGCGACCTTTTTTTAAGTCGCGTATAATTTGTACAAAAGAGGTCTTAGCGTTCGGGGTCTACATTTCAATTTCTTATACCGTAAAACCAATTAGTCTAAAAACGCACTACTTTAAAGCTGTATGTCGAACACATTTAGTTCCCAAAAAACATTAAACTGCCTTATATCATGCCAATGATTAGTCTTGGGCAGTGCCTGAGCTGGCCAGGGTGCCACCCAAATTTCTGGGGTTAAACCGCTTGCAGTGATCAAAATATTTTTAAATTTTTTATATCTTGTTTGTGTGGGAATCCCTCTTTGGAGTGGGGCTTCCAAATGGAGAGTATGGGGGTGACTGTGCCGGCTGTCGCACGGGTTGGCTTGGCCCCTTGAAATTGAAAGCATTTCTATGGTTTTAAAATGGTTTTCTGCGAAACCAACTAGCGACAAGATGAAATTGCCCTATTAAACGATGCTGAATATTGCACAATTCATTTGAGTTTCTAAATAGAAACATAGGTTTATTTGTGGCTGTGCGTTATTTTCTTTGATACTGGAACTGCTTTCAGGATAATTTATAATAGAATTTTTTCATTTGTCAAAATAAATTACTCAGTTTTTTCTATTTTTCTAAAAATAGTATATATGTTGCAAATGCTAAATGAATTGGTAGAATAGCTTGTATTTCTGTTTTTATATATTTGCAAAGGTATTTTACTGTATCAAAACCCTCCAGTGTCAACTGGAACGCAGCGAATATGTTTCAGTTGCAGAGTCCACATGTTCAGTAGCATTTAGGGCGGTTTTGCCGCATTGTAAAAATTCCAGTGAGTTAATTTTGTTGAATCACTCAGGCTAAACTATGACGATCAGAACCAGTCTAAGTTAGGATTATCAGGACTCATAATTGCAAGTTGATTCAACTCATTCTGATTCAATTTATCAACTCTCCTGCAATCAACTCAAATCAGAGTAAGAATCAAGTCAAATAGAATGAGTTAACGTTTGCTGATATTAAGTCAACTAATTGGAATTTGTATACAGTGCCTTTTACTACCAATTAAATTCTCAACAATGAAAATTTATTTCGACTTGCTTTTGCACTTTAAGTGCAAATTTATTTCTGATGCAGTTTGGAAACATATTTTTATGGCCCTTTCGGGACGCATTTATTTCTAGTTCCCTATATTATTGAGTCCAGTGAAAGATTTCACTATATTTTTCTAAAAGGCAATGGAACCCAGATTATCGGAAATGCTTTATCTCACCGCACGACCTGTCTGGAATACAACTATAAGCAATGATTCAATCTTAACATTGACCATAATCATAACTGTAGGCAACATTTTAGATTTCAGCTAAAAGTTTTGGAATCGAAATCTAAATAAGATTTAAAATATTAAATTGATGATGTCGCAATGTTTTTCGTTTCTTCTGTTATAAGCAAGTACTGATCGGCCAGCCGATGACCGCGCTGTAAATTCTAATGAGGTGATTAATGAACCCCGAGTTAGTGAAGTCTGAATTAGTAACAGTAAGCATTAACTCACTCTGAGTTGGTTTGATTCTCACTCTGTGTTCAGTTAACTCCGTTTCAGCTGATAAATAACTCAAAATGAGTTGAATTTAACGCAGATGTCTGAGTTGTTACAGTCTCAATTCAGAGCTCAAGCTTCTGAGTAAATTCAACTCTTTCTAAGCTATTAAATTAACTCACTGGAAATTTACTGTGCAGCCTGCCGCCTGCCGGTAAGTGTCCGCCTGCAGGTCAGTGACCGCCGGCCGGCTCCTATCCGGTGCAAAATACTACTTTTGGGAGTGCCGTATTGAGAGTGTTTAAGCCAAAATCCAACTTCAACGTGTCTGTACACGGTAAATTACAATGAGTTGATTAATAAGCTCAGCTAGAGAGTTAATATATAATTTCTTAGTTAATTACAGTAAATATTAACATATAATTTCTGAGTTAATTACAGTAAATATTAACTCACTCTGAGTTTAGTTGATCCTCAGTTTGAGTTCAGTTGATTCCGCGTGAGTTGAATAATTAAGTCAGAGTGAGTTTTATTGGTTCAGAATTCTGAGTTCAGAAAGTTCTAACTCAGACTGAGCGATTCAACTCAGTCTTTAGTTAAAATCAACTTTACTGGGATTTCCAGTGTAACTCAGCCAAATCTCATCTCAGTTTGGTTGATTCTCGCGCTGATCTGAGTTGATTACGGTGTCCAGCCCGTGTTCTCGAGCAGACGTTGTTTGTATTTGTAGACGATCAACTAGTTTGATGAAAAATTATTGTCCTATCGATAAATTATGATTGGTGAGAATGTCGTTTGAGACACGGTTCCTATTGGGTCAATTGTAGACATCCTGAACCCGCTCCCTAAAATGGTCGTATGCTAAAGAGTGTTATTTTGTCAAAATCATATTGTTTAGCGAAACAAATGTGACAGACAAGATGCACCTTGTCATGCACTGGTTAATTGTCAACGATACAAGGATATATAAATGCTCATGATCAGCATTTGGTTTATGGGTTGCGCTATGCTTTTGTTGACGCGCGGCGCCGTGCGTCACCGTGCTGTATTGTACGCAAATAACTCACGTACGATAACGTATGGTGACGGACATAGTGACAGACAGCACCGTACGGGTGACGCACGGTGACGGACAACGCCGGACGTCAAGTATAGCGCAACCCAATCGCTTTTGTGCCTTTGTGGACCCCAACAGTGCCACAGCAACCAGTGGTGGGGATTCCCTTAAACTTTAAATTGTAGGCCGTGTGAAGCCATTAAACCATACGCATTTCAAAACTTCGGCGGTATTTCAACCGGTTATGGAGGGGTCCCTTTAGAGAATGGGTCCGCAAATGGGGCGGGTGACTGCTATGGCCCTGGACCTCAAATAAGTTTTTAGTGTTCGAAGCCTTGGGCGCTTCACCGTCCTTATGGTGCCCCTCCGTCACCATACGCTATCATACGTGAGTAAATTTGCGCACGTACGCACGTTGACGGACGGCGCCGAACGGCATTTACATAATTAAAAAGTACAGCGCAACCCTAAGGGGAGCACCCACAATATTGGAATATTACAACGTCTGAAACTGTGAGAATATTTCAACTGTAGAGCCCTATATAGAAGGGCAATGCAGAAACGCAACGTGCGCTGGGTACATTTTTGTACACAAAACGTTGCCAGTTGCATACATTTGTAAATAAAATTATACACTCTTTTCGTTTTATTAACTCAGAAATAACTAGCTCGCAATTCGAGCTGAGGGATCAACGTGTTATTAGTTGTTACTGTGCGCAGACTGTTGATTCTGCTATATACGCAGTTAAAAATATAAGAGTATAGGCAAAAACTAAATTTTAAAATTATACATATAGGTAAATATTGAAGTGTCGGTTAATTGAAAACTACGCAGTCTGTGTTGCGAATTCAACAATTTCAAAGTAGTTTTCATGTCCGAAAGGCTTTCGGAATCCTTAAGTTATGTACTCTACGCGCAATATATATTTGCGTGCCATAAGTGAAACTTGAAACCATTTATCCCGCATTGGATCTGTGGTTTCGCTTAGTGCTGCTCTAAGTGCGACTGTCATACGTCGCATTCAATTAATTTTACTTAGAAATTGCCCCCATGCAGGCGCATACGGGCTAAGTAGCCTGTGCCGTGGCGAGAAAATGGAGTTTTCACTTGACTGTGTTCTACTTTGATACCTTAGTTGTGTTTCGATATACCACCAGACAATTTTAGTTTGAGAATAGTATATTTTCATAACATAAAGTTTTAGTAATTTTCATAGGCAAATGTTAATACTTTTTATGCTTTTGTGAAATATTATTAAATGCGTAAAGCTAAAGCTAAGCATAAAGCGTGACATTAAAGCATTGGGTTACATCACTGCTGTGCCGATTGTAAGCAGAGCGCCCCCAATATGATAATGTTCAAAAATGGACTTTTTCTAGTCACGAGCTTCGCTGTATCCAGTGCCGGTCATTCGGTTATAACCGGAGGTCTGTGCCCGGCCCCGCCTCCGACGTGGTAGATTTTTTGTCGGAAGTTCTGACAATTTCGGCGATGAAATTTTTTATAGTTTTACACAAATTGTATCGGTCGGTGCGTTTGCCTACAAGTTTTGGTACAATTTTGAGAACAAATTGACGGCACTTCTATAAAAATAACCCTAAAATCAAAATTTTTGACAGCTCTTTATAGATATTTGCCATTAATGTTAACAAATTAATTATTATTAAAACATTTGAAATACGTAATTTTGCGTCAACTCCGCTTCCGGTTCCAGCATGTTTTGGTAACCCCGGCTCCGGATTCTGGCCCAAATTCGGCTCTGGCGTTTTTATCTTCAGGTTGCATCTTGCCAGTTACATGTAAATCTTCAATGTTAAGCATTTTTGATTAGACAAATGCGAAAGGTACACATATGCGTATTCCAATTTTTCATAAGAAGCGAGATCCTTTTCCGAGTATTATGCTCTTATCGACGAGTGTTGCTGCCTCTCATCCGAGAGTCTCGGTTATCGAATCTTAGCTTTAAAATAGATCTCAGATGAAATAGAAAATGTTCATGCGGCTGTGAGGGTTTTAATTTCACACATATCGGCTCGCTATAATGGTTAATAATATAATAATAATAATAATAATAATAATGATAATAATAATAATAATAATAATAATAATAATAATTTTAAAATGAAGGGGCAGATCCAGAGGGTATTTGTTCTTCTTTCAATCAGAAACTTTTTTGCGTTAATATGGTAAGTATTCTTGCTTATCTTGCTAATTTTTACATTTGTGCCAGGAAAATTACGTTTGGCTTCACGGTTGCTTCACTCACGAGATTTTTTTAACAGTATATTACGCATTTCACTCGTTACAAATTTCTAGATTCGCCACTGTCCGCCTGTCACTTGGTACATGGTAGTTTCGTAGAAAGCAATATTACAGGTTTAGTACACACGCGGCATGGCATCATTTGTTCTTCCAAACCCCAAAAGAAAATATGCTACATCGCGTGCTTTTTGTAACTCAATTGCCTAATGAATTCCGACATATAAACGGTCAAAATGACATGCTATGATTAGGATATCTACGTTCAAACCAATCTTGTGTGGCTTTGTTTTAGCATATTTCTCCGGCAGCGTTTCTTTGTGTCCGCAAGACGAGCGCCTTTGGTTTTTGAGATTAGTGTGAAAATATGGAGTAAGGTCTTTATTTATGCCACGGCCTGAGGTGGCAGTCTCGTTTGAAAATAGTTTGCGCTCGACGCTGCCTATTTCGAAGCTTTTGAGCATTATCCGGTCGGCAGAGATTTGTTTCACATTTTCGCGATAGCTTTCTAGAATCGAAAATAGTTTCGACGACTCTGTTTTGTGAAAATTTAAAATAATACCATAGTTCGAGAGAAAATGTCACCCGTTTCTAATGCTGCAGTTCCCTTGATTATTGTAGCTTATAAATTTTGCGTTCTCTGTGTATCGGTGGAAATCAGGGTGCAAGCGGAGGTGAAAAATTCCGGAGCCGGAGCCGGAGGTCAACGAAACTTGCCGGAGCCGGAGCCGGAGGCCGATATTCTGCCGGAGCCGGAGGTACACCTCCGGTTGTACCCTGATGGAAATGTAATTTGCATCTGCATTATCCATGATACGTTAATACACAAAAACGACTCACCACAATACAATGTATATCCTAACAGGCGTCACGTTTATAATGTACTTTGTGCAAGCAAACATATATACTCAAATCAGCCACAACTACTGATGTGGTGCACTTCGTTAGATCGTTGGTTGATTGCTCTCGTGCAGCTGGTATCTTCTAGCATGGGACATAAATTTTTCTCAAAAGCGTTTTTCAGCAATAAATTCCATAAAGCAGCGGTAAAATAATTGTCACAACAATCCTGGATATCAAATGTTATTTGAAATAATTTTTTTGAAACGGAAAATGTAAAGGTTTAACGATTTTTAGGTATTCTCACAGTTATCACGAAATATATATTAAAATCTGGCTGAAGATATATACTCAAAAAATTCATTCAGTTTGAAATATTTTCAACTTTAGCAGAGATACAATTTTAAGCTAAAATTCATATCGGATCGCTGCATTTTAACAATTTTGTCGGCTGTTGAACACAAGAGCTTACCGGAACATGGGCGTAGCCAGCGTTTTGGTTTTAGTGGAGTACCATTTCAAATGTTTCAGTTTTCATAGTTTGCACTCAAAGTCAATTGGTTTTTAAACTCATTAATAGAAGTAATTTTTTTCAGAAACGGTTCGATGGTACCACGACCGCCTTGCCCCCCTCTATCTACGCGCTTGTTAGGAACGTAAGGTTATATTACTTTTGCTATACACCCCGGCTCATTTAGTATATTGCGCTCACAAACTATTATTTCTCAAAAGTTCAATTATGCGTGTGAATCTAACGCAAAATGCACTGTCGCTGACTATTTACTAACTTAAATTTAACATTAAATGAAACATTTTGCTTTTTACTTACTATAAAACTGTTAAAATTTATTTTTGTGCACTTGTATAGAAAAATGCCATGAACCATTCATTCTATTGGCAACCACTAGCTGTAGAAAATACACAAATGGAGGTATGAAAAAAGTTCCAGAGGCAGACCGAAATTTGATTTCAGTTCCCTCTTTCAAAATTTTCCCAACGAACAATTCCAAAACTGCTACAACGTTTAGCAATTTAGCAAGCAGGCTCGCTGAGCGACACAACTTTTCTCTATAAATACTAAAAAATAGTCAACGAAATTTCTGAAACTTCGCGCAAAAATCATTATTGTAGTCGTAAACGAAACTTGAGGCATAGATTTCGCTTCAGCCAAACGCAGACTTCTGGTTGTACACTTCGTGTTATGTACTTCCGCACACTGCGCTTGTCAGTCAGCTCAAAGCCTAAACATGCAGTGTTGTTGTTTTTTGCAGTAGCCACTACCCGGCATAAAATTGGCGTTAGCGGAAAGCTTATTTTTAGTTTGGTTTGGCTGAAAATTAAATTATCAAAAGTTCGCGTATATCTACGCTAGAGTAGACAACAAAGTTATAGATTACTTTTCGAAAGATAACAAAATAATTAGTTTTAGAAGTTGTTTTTCGACTGTATTCGGTTTTGAGAATAGTTGGGGTGAGTACAAAACGACTTCTGTAAAGAATATTCGTAATAAAATTCAGGGGTAATTATATGAAACGAAATGTGGTATGGCAGTCATATATTGCACTTACAATGCTTATAGCTACAAATAAATTTTAAGCTGAAAAACTGAATTACTAATAACGGCAAAAATGTCAAAATTAATAATTAGTCAACGCGGTTGCAATATTTGCGACAGCAACAACTTAAATCAATACAGTGTAGCATGCAGTTCGCTTTATTGTTGCTAATAGCTTACGTTATCTTTTGTTTAATACATGAAAATAATAGCTCTGGAATTTTACGCCAATTTACGTATACTGGGCGTTCCAACTTTATTACACTTAACTAAATCTAAATACTCCAGCATTTATGATTATTGAATTTAATGTTATGTTCTTTTTTATTAAACACACCTATTCCTACTGATGGTCTACTTTTCGAAACGTCAATTCAAAGCCGCGAACATCACTCCTTGTCAAATTTTTGCCTCGACAACCGCAGCTAAAAATCTCGACCAAAATTCTTTGTATTGTAAGCTATAATTTAACAAGTGGTACAAGTCTGACGCTTGTCATAATTTACACTGCACGCAGCCCGTTTACTTTATATTCCAAACAAAGCTTACAGACAGATGCTGTTTTCGTTCAACCTCATTTGTTCACTGTCCTACAAGTCATAACCATGGTCCTACAGAAAGGGGGGCACCAGGCCGCCCCCATAATTTGCAGCCGTTACTGTCCGGTAAAGACACTTGCTTATCGTTTACGGTTTGTCAATTTTATCTTAAGAACCAATTTTTTAGTCGTTTTTTTTCAGTGCCGGTCCCACCATTCTAAACTTATCGGCACGCCACTAGTGGTAATAGAAATATAACATCGATCTTAAACAATTTAGCGAACTCATTAAAATTGTTGTCGTATGTCATTTGTGTAGGTCCCTTTGCCATTTTAAGGTTAAAATGATATATTATTATACAACTGATATGATGGCTGCCCGTTCCTAAGAGAATTTATTATAGCTTTTGCTTGTCCCAATCAGCGCATACAACCTCGATATCTCTTGTATTGCCGCCCATAAAAGTTTGTTTACAAATTTTCAATCATTTGTAAAGTAGATCACATGCGGTCATTATATAATATATAGATGAAAACCTGTGGGTTTCCTGCGTTGCTTAAAGCTGGGTCTAGTTTAAGCTTAGTGTCATATTCTCAAATATATGTAGCACCTATTACTAGTTGACGGTCGGACCTGTTAATTTCGAACCAGCCAATGAAGATGGTCAAAATTTGGTTCAGTTTTTGCATTTGGTTAACCCTACATGTGAGCCGAGTTCGATCTAGCTGCTTCAAGTTGCTTGTTTGAAAAATGACTGGTAAGTGTTGATAAGTGATCTAGTGATTTGAGAATGAGGGCCTAGATTTGAGGAGAGTCTGTATTTTTAGCCAGGTGTACGGTATAAATTTGTGGTATATCTTGTAAATTTTCGAATCAATTTGACACAGTTTGTCAAGTTAGCCCGATTTCTGTGCTAGTACCCTTCGCATGCCATACTGTTGTTTATGGTGATTGGCTAAAATTGAAAGGTCAAAGGGGAACACTTGTTTGCACGATGGAGACGATGAAAATACTGGACACAAAAACTGATTGAAATACTCGAAACGGAAACAGATAATAATTAAAACACCAGGATCGGATTGGAAATTTCTGATAACCTAAATCGAAATACATAATTCAACAAAATGTGATTAGCCAAAACAGTGAATGGCCTCAGTCTAAATCCACGTTGTCAACGGCGCTTTTCGTTTCACAATTAATGTATGCAAACGAACTTATATTTATGCTGCAGAAACGAACATAGCGCGCAACCGGCGAATATTGAAACGTGTGAAAAGCTAAAATCTAATTTAAATTTCAAATTAAGGCTGGCGCCGTCCTTGAGGGATTTTAAGAGTTTTTAATCAAGACGCATTTTTTTGTGACTGCCTGCAAAATAATATAACCAGTTTACAGGTCATCTCAGTGTTTGGTCAATGTTACTTTAAGGGGAGTAACAGTAGATTAAACGTATTTGTAAGCCTAAGCCTATACCGAAGCGTTACAAAAATGTGTTCCTAAGCGTAAGCCTAAGCCTAAACCTAAGCCTAAGCAAAAAGATGTAATCTAGAATCTAAACCTAGGTACTCTTTCATAGACGCAACCAGAAACCTGGACGCCCCTTAACGTAACACGGGCCCAGTGTTTAATCACAATTTTTAAACAGTTGCTACTAAAGTTACCACACGGTTTTACACATTTCAAAAAGGAGTAGTACGGTAAACCACCCATGACCTACCGCATACTGAAAGTTTAAGTTTTTTTTGGTTTACCATTGTGTTTGCTTCTAACTCTTTAACGTAATTCGGACACTATAGCTATATGTAAAAGTCGATTTTCAATAAAACGCTTGCTTAGTGAAGTTCTTTTAGAACTCAGTGAAAGTTCTAATCTTATATTTGTGTTTAGTCTATAAGTTAAACCAGAATACGGCCTGACCTCACACAGCGAAGATAATAACGTGAATGTGTTTCCTGTTGGCACAGTGTGCCTATACTTAAATTATACCTGAGGTTTTATATCAAAAGGTCGCCTAATGACCGCTGCAAACCAAACATTTCCCACTGGTCATTCATAATGAGTCCAGTTTCAGATTCGTCCCTTTATTGTATTCTAGAGAAAGGTAACCCTAGGCACCGGTGTGAGTGATACAACGAAGCTGTATTTGAAGAAGCTGTAAATTGGATGGTAAAAAATATTTTGTTTAACGTGGGTGTATCTGGTATAAGCTGCTGCCCCACGCCCCTACGATAGCTTTTGTGTTATAGGCGTCCACGTTAAAATCGTAAGGTTGCCCATAGCAGTGAGAGGGATGAGGTTGATTCAGCTACTTACATGTAAACCCAGGACTTAATTTTTTTGCAATTACGAAAATATTTTTTAATACTGTCAAACATTTGGCGGAAATTGATTTTGAAAGCAAACGAATATTCTGATGTAAAATTTAAACGCAACAGCCATTTCGGGGCCATGAATTTAATCGTCTGGGCGTATTAATAGGATTTTACTACATACATGCCGCTGAAAATACTGCTGCTGAATGGCAGTAACTACTCGAACTTCAAGGTGTTGTCAAATCTTTAAATATTAGCATATTTCTTCGCGAGACGTGTCTATCTTTTTTGTCAAATTGTCCTAATACGAGTCAAATGTCACACATTTTCGGTAGACAGCTGACAAAAATCATCATTCGCTCAATCCGGGTGAGAAGAGAGCACATTGTCGGCCCAATTTTATCTATGAATTTCTTTACCTCACGTTTCCTATCACCGCCTTTGATCTCGGTATTAAACCAGCAACTCTGACAAACGGAAATGATTATCGCTCGATAATAATTGATCAAACTTTGCGGTTTGGCTTTTCATGCGAAAGAAAATGCAATTTTGGTACACGTGTACAGGCGCATTCAACGAATCGAGTGAGTATTAATCCGATGCCAGGTGTTTTGAAGGTTTATCAAAGTCTGATAGAGAAAGAGAGAGAAGTGGGAGTGACTGAGGTAAATTGCATCTCTTTTCTGATCAGAACATTTTTGGGTAAAGAAATTAGTGATCGGCATCGTATTATTTTTTCATATCAGGATATCGGGCAATTCTTGCCGAATATTTATCCGAATGTCCGGATTTATCCAGATATCTGAGATTAAATTTTTTATTTCGTTTATGCGAAACTCGATTTTGTGCGTTCTTTTGGTTTCCAAATCTCAATTTTCGTTTCTCAAGCACTTTTTTAACTTGTTGCTCAAAGAGAATTACCCTGACTCACAAGCTGATTGCTATGACCGTAAAACATGTTTCGCGGCGTATTTATATATGTATCTAGTAGTACCAAACTTACGGTATATAGAGCCATTGCAGCGAAAAGTTTGCATGGCTGCGTAGCTCAGCGGTTAAAGCAGCGGACCGGTAATCCGTACGTTGTGCGTTCAAGCCCCACCGCATCCGTAACAAAGTTTTTGTGAAGGGCACTATATGGTACTGCCGAACTTAGAAATACAATTATAAAAATAGTTGTTTATTATGCATCTGTTTCAACAGTGCTAGGCATTCGGTGTAGAAAATTGTTACTGAATAATAAATACATGGGTTAGCCACCTGAAATTGATATCATTTGATTTTTCTCCGATGCCATCAAATGCCACCCTGTCATCGAACTATATATGCATGAGTCGTTTACGTTCCGTGAAAAAAACCGAATTAATATTTACTTACGCTAAACCATACAAACCCCACGTTACTTTTTGTGGTACTCCGCGTTCAGCGACAGATCCACAAATTTCCTACGGGTGGCATGTTCGTAAATGTTTGAAACGCAATTTTTCGCCAGAAGTTATGTTGACGGGAAAAATTGTAATAGGTACAGGATTTCTTTTCGTCACCTCCAGCCACATTAATGGTGAAACAATGCAAATTATTTCAAAAAAATTTTCTCACAGGAACATTCTGGATATCAGGATATCCGGCGCCCACCTATAATAAGAACGGCCGTATCGGTTCTTTGTTTTTGTTCCGAGCCACCCATGCGTACAATATTCTATCACTGCTTACAACATTAAGCTTGTGGCCATAGGTATCAATTCTTGTAAACATATTATAGGGGCTAATGGAATTTTGGTACACTAGCAATTTAAGACGCAAAATCCGCTAGAGCGAAAAGTTTTTTGAAACTAAACGACACAGAGAGATTAACTTTATTGAACGGCTCAAGTCCCGATAACCCAATCAGTTTACAGCCATAAATGAATATAAGCTTTTGCTAAATAATCAAAAACAGTATGTATGCCACTGGCCAACTTTCTATTCAGGCCAGTTACTAATTGCCCAAGGCCAATCTGCTATTTCATGTAATAAGGGTTGGACCTTTGCTAAACTGCTGTCGAACTTATAGACCAATCAGATTTGATTATTTGCTAAGGGTTTTTTTGCTTTTGGTTGGGCTTGTTGTGGGTTTGCCTAGGCGAATTGGTAATTGGCATGAATAGCAGATTGACCTACGACATATGTACAAGCATTGTGGGTTGTGTTAATAGCTTAATGTCATATATCTCTGTGCGACTGCTTGCATTAATAGATTTAGTCTTAGGCTTACTTTAAAAATATCCTTTACTCTGAGATTTAGGCTCAAGCTAATGCTCTAGGAATAGAATTACGGCTGATGTTATACCCCGAAAACGAACATTGGCCATCGGCGATATACAGGGCAGAAACATGACTTAAGTTTAAATTTATTTAAAATGTGATATTTTAAGTTAGTTGTTATTCTAGTATTGAGTTATTTTTTATTAAAGATATTTCATGACGGTCTCTGTATAGAGATAATGTAATAACTGTTTGCCCGAATTAAATATATTTCGATACAATATGTTTGCAATGATTGTGCCGTTAAAACAAGACGACGACAATTATCACGCAATCAAACGCCGGACCAGGGTTGCAGCGGCTGCGGTGCTGGTAAGCGATAAACTGTGCCCACCGTAATATATTACCCTCACAATGTTTTTAGCTAAGCCCTATTCAGGGTTCATACACAACAGGAATACGAGGAATATATATTCCTTGAAATTTTCGGAGACCGAAAAAGCCACTTCAAACTGTAGAATACCCTACACAGATGAAAAACTTTCTCGTTCGCTGCGCTCGCACACAAAATCATTTAGGTGAAGTTCTCCATTTCCGAAATCAAATCCAACTATGCTCAGTGAAACAAAGCAGTTGGGGATGGGTTTCATTTTATTTCATTTCGAACAATGGCAGCCTGTGTAACGAAAAATTGCGAGATATATACGTGATTTATAACTATTAATATTGGACGTAAAAATAACATAATTTCCGTTATTTCTATTACGGAAACGGACACCGATTTTTACCGGAAACGGATATCCGGTTACATCCTGGCTTTGAGCCCTGAAGCAATCTTTAACGATTGGTTCTAGTCAAAGATTGCAGTTTTGCATGCACGACCTCGAAGCAATATGTCAGCTCAATGCCCAATTTATATATCCAAGAACAACTTCAGAAACTTGCTTGAGATACGACTTCATGAATGATTGATAAAAACAGTCATACCTCATGCGGTCATATTATCAATTATGGCAGGTGTCGCACGTATAATCATTTAGTGATAGGGTTTTCAACAAGCAAAGTAATAGCAACTGCGAAGCTTGAAATCGAGATGCAGGAAAGGCCGATCAAATACAAAATGCAAAATACTTGCCAAATGTTGAAGTGTATTATTTTTTTTCGAAAGATACAGGTGCTATCACTAACACAGTCTAGACGCTTAACGCATTTGAGAATATAGGCACACCTGATTCAGGTTGATTGATCTTCAGTTCCAGCAAAATTTAATCTTTGGAATATTTTTGAATTTTGTTTACACATACAATCACCAGGCTTTGTACAAAATCCCACTTTTAGTTTACGATTTAGGTTTGTTGCTATTTTTTAAGGTGTATGACCTGATTATTGTGACATATCAATTTTTTCGGTTGTACGATGCTTATAACGATACGCTGCCTGTTCTCAATGTGTATTTTGGTTAGTTTCAAGCCTGAGTTCGCTTGGTTTTATTGATTTTGTTTTGACTTAAAGATTCAAAACTTTTAACGAAATGTCCACAAAAGAAATTTGGCCAATGATAAGACCCTGTCTACGGTGGAAACAGAGAGAATTTTGGGAACTTAGATACTGGGAAACTTGAAGTGTAGGCATAAGTAAATTAATGTTTACGTTTCGATTTAGGCTTAGAATTAATGGACGGGGGCCCCTGGGCCAATGATTGTATATGCCTTGGATTATCGTCTAGCGGCATGGGGTTCTTTAAAGTTCTTTTTACATCCATTAATTTTAACAACGCACTACGCAGTGAAAGAATAAAGAAATGTCGACTCTTTATCTAAACAGCTAGGATGTCTATACAGTTGTTTCATGGTCATTTTCAAACTTTTAAGTTGAAAAATTTTCCAATGAATATTTCAACAAAACAAACATACCCTTAAAGGGTGTTTACGTTTGACTGTTTGTACATATATGTTTGCAGCAATTTTCACATCGACTGCCGTTCTGTTTGTGCTACAGTTTGCCTGCGCTGTTTTCGCTATATTTTATTTACTCGGCGCGATTAAGGTAAAGTCCGGTTAAAACTTTGTAGTAATCATCATATTTTAGACTTTTAATATCGCGACTCTCACACACCGTCAATCAGCGCATAATTTTAGTTCGACCGCAATTTCAATCTTCAGATTTATGCGCTCCCGTAATCTCAAATGTATGCAGCACAAATCAAATGTTGTTGATCAATGGCGAAGCAGCCGAGACATCCACTCTTATTTTTTGCAGTAAAAAAAATTTGCATAATAATGGAAAATTTTATGAAAAATTTGTAAGGCTTTGCAAATTATTTCAATTGCATCACATTTGGCTTCTCGCTCGCTTCGGCAGTCCAATAACTTTGAAAAGTTTTTCAAATTTTTATAGATTGATATTGCGAAAAAATCTGCTGAATGGGCTGGTTTAAAACATAATCTAACTTCCTGCTCGCTTCGTTACTAAAATTCGCTCATTGCACTTGGTACTAATGACACTAAAGTGATCAATATTTTATGCAAGACTTTAGCATACGGAACTGCTGCCTTTTTGAACCACAAAACGCCGTTGCAGATCGCATGGGGACTCGCTAGATTATACGATAACCGGGAGCTACGAGGAGTAGTTTTGACCATTCGTCGGAACTTAGCAATACTGGAATTTCGCCTTGAAATTTATTACTTAAAATTGCGTCTGGACACAGGCCAGTCTACCCACACGGCTCGCAAAAATTTAGACGACCTTAACATAAGAGAACTTGAAACTAGAAGAGAACTCGAAAGTACACTGCAAAAAATGGTGAGTCAAATTGACTCTCTCCGAAATAGGCTCTACGGGACTACACAAACTGAGCCAAATTCGACTCCAATAGAATCAAGTTTGACTCGCTAAATTGCACGTTTGACTCGGGTAGAGTCGAATTTTGACACAGTTTGAGTAGTCCCGTAGAGCCTATTTCGGAGGGAGTCAATTTGACTCAACATTTTTTGCAGTGTAGAAATGTTCGTCTGGGTACTAACTCCGTAAAAATGAAGTCTGTGGTAACTTCGGATCTGCACCCGACAAATCTTGGATTTGCCGTTGGTAAAGAGCGTGACATTTGGTTTTTCAAGGCGGCCAAAATCATGCACTGTCTTGTTTTAATGAAAAATAGTTTTAAAACATTTACCGGTTCCAGTTCTAAACTTTAAATATAGGTAATTTTGTTTGTAGACACACGTCGCAGGAATTTGTACTTCCTGTTTCGATGGCGCTACATTTTTTCATGATAAAATTTTAACGTCATCCGGTTCAGTTCGTCGCCATCCATCAGTGCCCGCAGTCATGCGTCACCATTCATCATCGGGCGGCTTCGTATGTGACTAGCATTTTTCGCTATACGGTAATTTGCGTATGACGCAACACGGCAAGGGACGCTGACGGAAGGCGACGAACAGCAGCTACATGATGACTAGTATAACTTGATCGTTTCTCACATTTGACATTTGTTTGTATTTGCTCAAAAAGTTAACTTAAATCAGTAACTTAAGTAATTACTTAAGTATAACTTAAGTATAACTTAAAGTAAATACTTAAAGATAAGTAAGATTTTTGAAACCCAGCCATTAATAAAACGAATCATAAATGTTCATTAGTAAATTTCAGGAAGATCGATCATTACTACTTTTATGGTTGATTGCCGCTATTTTGCTCATATTCCTTAAAGGCATTCTGGTTGGTTATAATCTGTATACGTACAATGCTGTGGCTCAGGTACAGTGCAAACTGTATACACCAAATAATGTTTGTTATATCAGTTTCATATGTGTGCAACTACGTGTACTAGTATATACTATATTTTTAAGTTGCTTTCGAAAATATGTACTGCTTTTGGAAATAGCTGGTTCCATTCTTTGGCTGACGGCCAATTAACAGCAAATTATGCTAAAATACGACAATCATATCTAGCGGTTTAGCTTGCCGTTAGACGGTAATTGCCAGGGATTGTGCTGTGTTTTTACTATAAACAAGGTATATATAAAACAAAATTACTTAAATTGTGATTTATAGGAAAAATCTCTATCACAGCTGTTTTGGGATAATTCTCAACTGGCCGTGTTGATCACTACCATGATGGTTTATGTAAGTTTCTGGTATTGGCATTTCTTATACAGTGCTACATTACATTTGCAAATTGTGTCTTTCCAGTTTCCAGTTCCGTTATGACATTTTATCTTTTTCTCGTATATATGAATATTTTTATTTCACCTCAAATATAAATTCAAGAAAGGACTGGCACTATATCTGACTATCGGCTGGAAGGCATATACCGTCATCAAGGGATACGAGTTGAGATTCGAGGCCGAGAGGGGCTCGCACGGTGTATATAATAGTTTATGTGTATTGTGCGGGTATATCGCACATAGTTTGTAATTTAGTTGCTGACATTGCATATAAGTACTCTATTCGGGAAACCATTTAGTGATATCACATCAAGACAACACTTTTGGTATTGTTTAATAAGTTGGACGCATAAATTGGACTATTCGAGCATGAGAGAGACAGGAAAATTTTCCCAAACAGTCGTTTAAAAGTATGCATACGAAAGCTAAAACACAATTTAACACCCGCAAGCATGTAGGAATACAGGATAAACGTGAAAGTTTGCATGTAAACAGCTAAGATTTTGAGAACGTTTAGCACCTGACCTTTGCGTAAAACTTTACCTTTACCAGTTCAAATCTTAATTTTGTTAAAAACAAACTTGTTCGGGAACCTCTAAGATATTCCTTTGGACAGAGAACAATGTTGTTTGTCAGACATGCTCGTGCTCACCTTCTTAAGTAGGGTGCTAAACATGTTCAGGAGGGGCATCCGAAGCGTTTTAAGCAAGATTGAAAACTTTCTATGGAGGTCCAAAATTCATTCAGTGGGCTGAGCATCTATGGCCCTCTGCGGCTGCCGACATGTTGTCAGAATTTCCACATATTCTATACTTGAATCATTTCAGCTCATTCCTTTGATACTTGCATTCACAATGATCAAAAAAATCAAAGAACGCATCGCGTCAAGTTTTGAAGAACGGCAAATTCTTTTGTAAAATAAATCGTTTTATGAAATATATTAAAATACGTATACATGTTCACGGTTTAAACGTATGTCTCACATGTGTATATAAAAGCACAAACACTGGCCGGCTTATTGCATGTTTGGCCAATGTTACTTTTAGGGGTGTAAACAGTAGATTTAGAGTATTCCTAAGGCTGAGCCTAAGCGTTGCAAAAATGTGTTTCTAAGCCTAAGTCTGAGCCTAAGCCTAAGCGTAAGCAAAAAATGTAATCAAGAATCTAAACCCACTCTTTTATAGACCCACCAGAAAGCTGGACGCCCCTTAAAGTAACATGAACCGCATATTTTAAGATTCATACGTAAGCTTAAAACTACAATATTTCCAGTCGACAGAATGAGCTGTCGAATGACCCCATCATGGGTGCCAATATGTTCTCGAATGTGAAGGTTCAATTCAGTAATTTAGACAATATGTTCTACACTTTCCTCGAAGCGATGAATGTTCATGCTTAAAGTGAACAATACAAAGCTAAATTAAACATGATTAAACCTTAAGAGTGAATGTGAAATATGCGGAAACTGTGCTTACATTTTGCTAAATTTTCACTTCACACTGACAAATTGATCAAGTAAGTGTCCCGTGATATTTGTACAATGTTATACATAAAGGATACAACGAGCAAAAATCTAATGTATCTACTTACGCTTCGAAGCTGCTCAAGCCGGAAGCAGCTTACGTTTGATATCCCAAAAATAACGACAGTCTTAAGGTCAAATACCTGTCGCTTGCGTATACGATCAAATGATTACAACGTACCCTTTATTGCCACTTTAGCATAATTACTTCATTCCATGTATAACGAATCTTAATCACTGACTCAAACAATAAAATACACCAAAACGAATCAAAAACATTTCAGCACTGAAATGTACACCTATAGCAGCTAAAATGTTACGTACCTATATACAAGTGCCAAAAATAGTAAAGCATGACAAGGACAACCAAAGGAAATACGCGTTCCTAAAATTTACAGTCTGAAAAAATCACAGAAACAGGCATTAGAATTAATTTACCGCTTTTCACATATAATACAAATTTTCGAGTCCTTTTCCGAAGCAAAAAGTACTAAATCTAAAACTGAACGTTCACTACTTTTGTGCTGAAATTTTAAGATGCAGGTGTTGCAGATATTGCAATCACTTTGACTAGCGCATAAATGTTTTACGAATGTTTGAAATATATACACCTAATCGTAACTCCATTTTTATAAACAAACAGTAGAGCCATCAGAGTGACATGAATCTTAACTATAGGTTAACACACATATAACAGGGCTATAAAATGCTTTTTAACATGCATGTATACAGGGGTGGGCACCGGAAAAAAAACTTTTTGCAAAATATAAATATTAATCTTGTTTCTGCTTGATGTAACATTCCCAGCTGTGTCCAAACATGCATTATTACTCGAGCAAGTTTTGGCAATTTCTTACAAAAAACGCAATCTTTTTGCTACATAATGTACTGATTCTAATATCGATTGAACCGCCTAATTTTGCCACAAACGCTCCACTTGTAGTATTCGGCGACAAACTGCGGCTAATTAATTTTTAGACACTTGCACACTTCCCATTTAAGCAGAAATCCTGCGCCTATTGTCGCCTAAGTTCGACGCTTAACATTGTGTAATCTAAGTCTAAATTTTAGTAGTAAATCTAAGTTTGATGCTACAACCTGAAAATTTACAAAACCATGGAAGTATTACTGTACAAGAGCCATTTTTTTCGAATTGATTATTCATTAGGTACTTAGCAAACTGACTAAATGGCAATAATTATAATTGTGCAAAAATTGCACGCTACGAGTTGTAGGTGCAATCGTGCGCACAGAACTTGGACCTTACAACTGCAAACTTATCTGCAGCAAAAGCCAGACCGTAGAATAAACAGGCAACATTACATAACCTTCCCAGAAGGCATAGAAACGTCGCAAAGCACACCACAAACCAGTAAACCAGTCGTAGTGGGACTACATATATTGAGCGAAGCTCGAACATACGTAAGCCATTAAGGTAATATGCAAATTAGTTATTAGCTAACTATTAATTTATCGGTTTTGGAGGCTTGTAAGCAATTTCCTCACATTCCGCGCACCCAAAAACCCTTCAGCCACCCTAATAATTTTTGGAATAATTTCAAAAGTTCTAATTTTGTCTCGTCAATTAATCTAATATGCAAATTAGCTATTAGCTAACTATTCAATTATCGGTTTTGGAGGTTTGTAAACAATTTATTCAGATTCCTTGCACCCAAAAACCTTCAGTAAAGCGTAATTGAAATAATTTTAAAAGTCATAGTTTTGTGTTGTCAATTAAGCTAATATGCAAATTAGCTATTAGCTAACTATTCAAGTATCGGTTTTGGATGTTTGTAAACTATTTATTCAAATTCCTCGCACCTAAAAACCCTTTAGGGCTGAAATTATATTGCTTTTAACCTTAATAATTAGTGAAATATTGTAAAAAGTCCTAATTTATAGTGAAATATTGTCGAAAGTCCTAACTTAAGCTTAATTAATTATGCAAATTAGCCTGTAGCTAATAAACGGCTTAAAATTTTCAAACCCCGGTGCGAGGTTAACACCCCAGGATAATTGGCTTTCAAACAAAAAAGTTTATCAAAATCGGTTCCGCCGTTCCTGAGATTGTTTTCGGACGGACATCCACCTTTCGACCCCCAAGTACAAAACATAAAACGCTTCGCGAAACTCCGAGCTTCGCTCAATAACGGTACATAATATCACAGTCGTATTTTAACAGCAAAAACCGAGCCAAATAAAATTCTGCATTAACAAATAAATATTATTGATAATAACAGTCACATCTCTGGATATCTCATACAGTGCCACAGCCAGGAATTGGGGCAACAGCAACCGCCTGAAATTTTCAACTCAAAATGAGAAAAATGAACCCACAAACAAGCATTCGGGTTCGATTTGCTCGCGCATTATATACAGTGCATACCATATGATCTGCGCTGTCACGTCTCCCAAGAAAATAATTCTTTGCCCTACGTCTCTACCCAAGTATCAATAACGCATGACGTATTATTGTGGCGTGGCTTCTACAATCAAAAGCACCCAAAAAATTGTGTGCTGACACCAAAGCCATTCAAAATTTAAGTTAAGCAAATCTACAAAGCAATTTTTGCGCCACTATCGTTACGAAGTGTTTGCTATTCTACTTAATTACCCAAATGAATAATACTACATACCCAGTGGCAACGTTGACATTCGCTTAGTTTGAAAGTTACAATACCTATGTGTCAGACTGCAACCGAAAATCCGGTTCCGGCACTTATCCACCTTCCGGTTTCGGTTACGGTAAATTTTTACCCGAATTAAAAATTTCGGTATTAAAATTTGGTTGGTGCAAATTAAGATATTTTACTAAAAAATGACTATAAAAATTTAATAGATTTCATTCGTATAGTATATAAACCTTGACGTCAGGGTGCAACCGGAATTACAATTTACCGGAACCGGAATTTGAAAATTTTACCGGAACCGGAACCGGAAAATGAAAAATGCATTTCACCAAAAATTTCATTTTAATCTTATTTTTTCGGAGTACAGGTGGCTTTCAAACGAGATTCTTAAAAATTAGCAAAGTTAAGAAAACGGCCAAATTATAATACCGGAATTTTTAAATCCGGTAAAAATTTACCGGAACCGGAAGGTGAAAAAATGCCGGAACCGGAATTCCGGTTGCACCCTGCTTGACGTTCGCCGAAAATAAACTACCGAAGGTGGATTTTGCTTCCGTGGATTATGAAAATCTAAAATACAGCAGATAAAGTGAATACCTATCTCCAACTAGGGTCATTTCACCAAAAATATTGCAAAAAAAAGAAAATTAAAGTAATTTTTCGGCGGCATGCATTTTTCATTTTCCGGCCCCGGTAAGTTTTTCAAATTATCGTTCCGGTAAATTGTAATTCTGGTTGCACCCTGCTATGTGTTTATTTCTTGCGGTGTTTTTAGTAACGTAATACATTATGTTACCTTAAATAAAATTCAAAATTGAAAGTTAAGCAATAAATTTTAAAAAACATAGTCCCCGACAGACACCATACCCAGCTATTACCAATGGCACTAATATATAATAAACATTTGAATACAGCGCAGTAAACATATGGACAAACGATAATAAAACCCATATTACTATACTCAAACGATATATAGTTTTAATATGGCTGATAACATTTTCCCATGCAAGCTTAACCCTGACAGAAGCCTAAATCAGGCCCCATAGCATCTCTGCTGTTCACTTTTCATTTCGGCTTTATCTGGTGTCGTGTAGCTGTTCTTGAAAGCCTTAATGGCGTTTGAATCAACGTACGTAACGGACATAAATACAATATATCAGGCTTCAACCGGGAACATATATCAAATAAAACCAAAAATTTAACGTCTGGGTTTCTAAAGCTGTACTTAAGCACAACGTTATACTATAAAAGTTGAAAAATTACTTAACTAATTTTACTTTCTAAAAGTCTACACAAGTTAAATACAGTCAAGTTTACTGAAAGTCTATATTTAACCTTATAGAACAAAACTAAAAATTACTGCATAATACATGTCGTTAAGATTGCAGACTCAGAATACCTTTTTGATATAAAGAAAATTGAATGCCATGTGGTATTAGATTTTAATTAATTATCACGGTTCCGTTTGCCGCTCCGGCCGGATATTAAATTATCCTGCTCCGGCATTTTTTGGAATCTGGTCGCACCCTGGTACTTATTTACTAAAGTCGACTTAAGGCAAACCTATTTAAATACTGAAGTAAGATTTCAGAAACCCAGACAATGACAATTTTTACTACTCCTTGAAATTAAGTCATTGATTCTCTCCTGGTACAAAATGAAGCTATTTATCAAGTATTCAGATTATATCGCGGAATTCCCAAACAGTCCCTAAAAATCAGCAAAACCCGCCATCAATGAACGCCGGGCAGTCAGTGAAGAACACTAAACGGTTAGAGAAAAAGTTGTGTTGTATTAATCGTCCACAACAAACCATGTTTTTAAATTCCTCCATTACGACGCTGGCTGCGGTATTTTTACGAATTAGAGGTATCAGGATCAATAAAGAATGATGAGACAGCAAACAGCAGGAACACAAATCCACCAACCAGTGTGACTGAAAAGAAATACTATTGATTAACATTCTGAAAGCGAGTTTTTTTAATATTAGACTTCCGTTTTGCACAACTTTGAGTAACAATTTATAATATTAGGCAGATTTTCATGAAACCTCTAATACGACTGCGAGGAATGGGGTCCTGATTTTGGTAAGTCTCAGGTTTAAAGTGGCCTCAGTCTCGGTCTCGGCTTTTCAGTCTCGTTAGGTTAGCATACCGAGACATAAACTCCAAAGCTAAATGATCAAGTAAATTTTAAAAATGTTTCTAATTATGGATAAAGAATAACCTTCGCCTGAAAACTTGCTATTAAAAATCAGTGAGGTTTTTAACAATTATACCAAATTGTTTTGCCAATCGTTTCCAACTAAATTTGGATTGTTTTCATCATAATGTTTTCCAAACTCGGAAAATATCTCTCGGCTACCGCTCAAATATAACCGAGACCGAAGCTTTTTAGTATCGGTCTCGGTTTGTTACTCTCCGTCTTGCCTTTCAGTGCCGGCCTCGGTTGTTTACTGAGGCCGCCCATCCATGGTGATTGCCATTTACAGATTTTCAGGTTCTACCTGCAGGAACACAAACGTTTTCTGGCATCTTGTAAACTAATTCAGCCATGAAATCAACAAGGTGCAACCGGAATTCCGGTTCCGGCATTTTTTCACCTTCCGGTTCCGGTTCCGGTAAATTTTTACCGGATTTAAAAATTCCGGTGTTAAAATTTGGCCGTTTTCTTAACTTTGCTAATTTTTAAGAATCTCTTTTGAAAGCCACTTGTACTCCGAATATAAGCCATTGATGGTGGATTTCACTTCAGTCGATGATGAAAATCTAAAATATAACAGGTAAAATAAATACCTATGTTCGACTAAGGTTATTTCACAAATAATGGAGCAAAAAATAAGATTAAAATGAAATTTTTGGTGAAATGCATTTTTCACTTTCCGGTTCCGTTTCCGGTTCCGGTAAAATTTTCAAATTCCGGTTCCGGTTCCGGTAAATTGTAATTCCGGTTGCACCCTGGAAATCAACTTTGCGTAATCTCTCCGATACAGCAAATGTTGTCTCCACTTTTGAACGCCAGCTCTGAATTACTAAACCCACCTGTTTTAACCGATATTCGCTGAGCAATCATTCGGCCACCCAATACTGCTAAACCTGTGCACAACGCATGCCCCAAGGTTCCTCCCAATACGACACCAAACACATTCTGAAACACGAGTGAACACAAAACAATACACTCGTTTTACTCCTGTCCAATTAAAATTTCAAACCTTAAAACAGCTACTAAGCTCAAATGTCAGAGCGCCACTATAATATCCGCTAAAACGTTAAAGCGTGTTCTGTTATATCAAAAAGAGAACACATTTAAATAGGACTTGCAATATTGGTGTTTGAGTAAGACAAAAAAATTAAGACCTAGTCCATGGAACTTAGCAATTAGACGTTTGGACAAACAAGTCAGCCTCACTTCACGAGCGGCAAGTATGATGGTTGTTAATTGAGATCGATCTCCCCATTCAGCAAGAAACGTCAATGTAAAAGACTCAATGAAGATTTTCGACACCAAGCGCAATAAGAGAGGCTGCCGACGCGTGCGAACAATACCAGTTTCGAGATCTTGTGTTGTTTCAAATTGTTTGGTCATCTGCATATAGTACAAAACTATATTCAAAACTAAATGGATGAAACAAAAGGAAAAACTATTTGCAAAAAAATTAATTTTCTTAAAATCAACAAAAAATTACCCCAAACTGTTTTATATACCTCATCTTCCTTCTTTTTAATCTCAGCATTCGCTTCTTCAAGTTCTTCGCGTCCTTCGTCGCCCGACATTGAATAACCTAAGAATAATCTATAGTCATTTTGAATTTTTACTAGGTCCTGTTTTATCAAATGTGTCAACACTATCATCAGTTGGTCGTAATTGCTGGTCAGTTGGAAAACATATCATTAACTTGTGATAGGGAAAGGTGCTAAACACATTTGAGGCTATAAGCCATGATTGGAAAAACACTCAACAGTAATTTATTGTAGTCGTAAAGCAATAATCGTAAAACTGTTAGAAGTTATACAAATGCATAGATATATCAGCAATACAACTGTGTCCAGGGCTATACAGGATTTGAAGCATGTGCACGATCGAAATATTAAAGTTAAGTCGTTTCATTAACGCGCGATTTATTATGCAAGGCTATACGTATATCTCAATAACCTTATCACGACAGAAAAACTGACCTTCTTTTAACATTTTTAAGCCGAAAATAATAAAGAGCCCAGTAGACGCGTAGTATGTCACTTTTCGAGGTATAATTTGTGTCGCATAACCCATAAACGCTGTAAAATAAATCATATGCACTCTAGTGATATTTTTCATCTACTTCTTTTTTTGCAATACGTAAACATAATTCAAAAATTTCAACAAAATTCGATGCCATAACCGAATGTAACTTCCAGCATTTCATTTAAATTCAAATAAACAAGTGCTACCGTTTTACAAATTCACTTTATACTACTTGGTTTTAGGTCGCTTACCTGACAAGGCAGTCATCAAACCAAGTGCTGAAATAGCTCCTAAAAACACAGTAAAGCGGTCATGTCGCATTGCTAGAATTGCTGCAATGAAAAAAGTTTTATCGCCCAGCTCTGACACAATAATAACGGAAATTGAAGCAACAAACGCATGCCAGAAACTGATTGAACTGTCTGCAATTTCTTTGGCATCCTAAAACAAATAAAATATATCGGTTAATATTAGTTCGTTAAAGTTAGTATTCATGTGTGACATAATGTTCGAAAAACTGGTTGTGGCAACAAACCTAACGAAACAACACTTGCAGACGTAATAACTACGAAAGCGACTTCATAATGTTAGACGAACATACATTTAAAATATGAACCACATCTGGTGCGAGTGTGTCCACATCGGCTTTTTTCTTTATCCCAGATGGACTCTGAAACATCGTATTGTCTAATTACACCAATTATATTTTATATTATTACAAGACTTTAGAAATATGTACATCTTTGGTAAATGGTCGTATATGGACAACACCAGTACACGCGGACGCTGAAAATGCGATTAAGGCTAAAGCATACATAAAGAGCCAAGTACATCTGAGTTTTAAGGCATGTGTAAAGTTTCAACACAGATAACACACAAGATGATGGTGATGCAGCATGGATCGTACTTAACGTGTTTAACTGCGCTTCGAATCCTGATATCTGCGATCTTCATTTTCTACTGCAATCACAGAAAATGCCGTAACACCATGGCCTGACATAATGTGCCAATTAATCAGTATAGGCAATAATCAGCACTTTTCGTTAATATCGGTCGGCATCGGTACTGTAAAAAATTTCCGATTCTTTGTCGATACTTTTTGCACTTAACAGCGAGTTGGAATGCTATCAATTTCACTTGTTAGCGTATATCAGTGCGTCTGATCACGGGAACTGTTACGTATCTCTATTGCGTGTGTTTGAAAAAATGGACTGAAATGAATTGTTCTCATAAAATTATCATCGTTTATGGCATTTGAAGCTTAAGTATTCACATTCATAATGATGTAATGCTGTGTTCTATTTTTATTGAGCGAAAAATCCCAGAAACCACAAAGCGATTTTGATAAACTTTTTTGTTTGAAAGCATATTATCCTGGGGTGTTAACTTTGCATTGCGATTTAAAATTTTTAAGCCGTTTATTAGCTACAGGCTAATTTGCACACGTAGTTAATTACGCCTAAATTAGGACTTTCCGCTGTATTTCACTAATATTAGGGGTTACAAATAATCTTATAAACCTCCGAAACCGATAATTTAATAGTTAGTTAACAGCTAATTTGCATATTAGCATAATTGATAAGTCTAAATTAGAACTTTTTACTGTATTTTAGGGTTACAAACAATCTAATTTCAATCCTAAAAGGTTCCTGGGTGCGAGGAATCGAGGAAACTGAATAAATTGTTTATAAACCTCCGAAACTGATAATTTAATAGTTAGCTAATAGCTAATTTGCATATTAGCATAATTGATAAGCATAAATTAGGACTTTTAACGGTATTTCACTAATTATTAGGGTTACAAACAATCTAATTTCAGTCCTAAAATGTTTCTTGGTGCGAGGAATCAAAATAAATTGTCTAGAAACCTTCGAAACCTATAATTGAATAGTTAGCTAATAGCTAATTTGCATATTAGCATAATTGATAAGCCTAAATTAGGAGTTTTTAAATCATTTTACTGATTATTAGAAGAACGTAGGCGGGCCAAAATATGCGTTTGTGGTTTATAATCTTGGAATGTTTAACTCGACTGATTTAAAAAGTATGTTCGAGCTTCGCTCAATACGTGTAGCTCCACTACTACAGGTTTAGGCATCATGTAGGCGTATTTTCAAAACAAAAATCGGTGTATGTGTCAGTCTAGGTAGGAACCGAGACTTCAGACCTTTGAACTACGCGGCTGGAAAAACAGGCCTCCTGCGCGGGGATTGTACTCTCAGCAAACGGATGCTTAACCGAATACTCTACCAGTGCACTACGCAGCTCGCCTCTCTAGCCTTTGTCGTCGACTATATGTATCGACCGTATGCTGCCAGCAAGCATACAACACAATATGCATTGCATTTTTTGCAAATGCACTAGGACAAGCATGTCTCACATGCTTACAGAAGGTATCAGCCAGGGTGCAACCGGAATTACAATTTGCCGGAGCAGGAACCGGAATTTGAAAATTTTACCAGAACCGTAAACGGAAAGTGAAAAGTGTATTTCACCAGAAATTTCATTTTAATCTTATTTTTTGCTCTGTTATTTGTGAAATAACCTTAGTCGAACATAGGTATTTATTTTAATATACATTTCCAGTAAAATGCTTTTGTCCACAACAATAACCACTGCATGAACAAGCAATTCAAAAACACTAAAAGTACAAGTGGCTTTTAAAAGAGATTCTTAAAAATAAGCAGTTAAGAAAACGGCCAAATTATAACACCGGAATTTTTAAATCGGGTAAAAATTTACCGGAACCGGAAGGTGAAAAAATGCCGGAACCGAATTCCGGTTGCACCCTGGTATCAGCACCGTCAAAAATTTTGGTATGGCACACCCCTCAAAATTATTGCGATATACTTTGGGCCAAAAACATTAATGAGCGATCAAACGTTGCTGACCTTCATTATATGAATAACAAAGAAAAATAAGTTTATGAAAACTGAACCAAAACTTGCTTCGTTTACTAAACGCATCGCAACGGTATCAGTATCAGTTTCTGTGGCTATACACGAAACAGCAAAACCAATGAGCAATAGTGCTCTAATGAAAGCCGATTTGACAAAAGTCGCCCTCATGTTGGAATATACTACATTAAGGCCACAAAATCTCAAAATCTAAAAGCTTGGCAAAAACAAAACTTACAAACATATAATGTCAAAGTGAGGTTTACATGTGCAAGCACAAAAGACACAAATGTGGCCTTATTCAGAGATATACAAACATAAAAAATACGCTTCGCGCAATAAAGATTTATGACAATTAATTGTTTTACCAACTCTAAGCCTGGCTCATAATACAAAACCACATGCTTTTAACCTAGCTACATGATTATACGGTCCACGAATTATTGTCTATGCTTTCGCATTTTTGTCTAGCGCTCAACATGATTTACAAAATTTCCAATGAGCAATGCATTAAAACAGTTTAGATATTTCAACCAAAATAATTCAACGCTATATTCGAGGGCCCATATTTTCAAATGTGTGTTGCATATATCACCAGATGCTACAGGTCATGTAACTTTCGAACCAGTTATTTTTAACTTATGAAATTGAGTTTTTTGCAGAACTTTGCGGGGTTTATGTTTATCCAGATCAATGTTGACAGGAGGAAAAGAATCAGGGTGTTGAAAATCGTGCGCTCCATGTTTTGACGTATATCAGGGGTTTAAAGGAGAAAAAATAGCAAAGTAATAGTTAATTTTCAAATTTTGCTGTTTGGTGTGTGCTGAAATTCGTCATCATCTGTATAAAGTACAATAAATTTAAACGTATATTGATATATAATCATATCCAACATTGTAAGTATTAGGTTATGCATTTTGTAAATTTTTAGAACAGTGTACATATTTTCATTCAATGTTGCAAATAATTGGAAACATTGTAACAAGGTTAATACATTGCTAGTATATTGTCAGTGCGACTTAAATTTTAACCGTTTGTCATTTGCTTGTTTGTATAAATGGCTCAAATTCTGACATTCAGGCCATTGTGCAAGGGAGCATCGGAAATTTTGGCTTTGATGGTGAAGTCTACTTTGCTTATTTTATTCCTGTTTTAGACCGAGTATTCCACAATTATCTGTCTTCATTCTGCACTCTATTTCAGAGCTTTGCGTACACAAAAATTGGGATTTGCATTTTGTGATATTTATATATAGATATATCGTATGCTTAATTATTACTATTTACCTATGAGATACGATGATCAGCACACCACTTAGTTGGTGTTCTCATGTCGAAAATGTGAAGTGTCTCTTGTTGTCGCAGGTGGAATCTGCATCTACGGTATGAGTTTCGCTTAACAGTTTAACTTTTATTCCGTAAAGCAAAAAAAGAAGCCATGTGATTTATTCATTGACATTAGCTTTGATTCATAGATAACACGCGAAGCGATTTAAAGGCTGGTGATGACGTCTTCCATTTCTTTTTGTTCTATATACGTACGTGTCAGGGGCGACCGGATATCCGGCTCGGGTAAAAAATCGACGTTCGGTTCCTGTGATATAATTAGTCGGATGTTTTTAAAAACTTCAAAAAGTTGAAATATCTTCATTTGTATTTATGCCAACCGCCATGAAACTGATGAACTTACTGTTACTTTTTACAAAAGTTTTTTCTCTCATACTGGCTTCTCCACAGCTTGAAAATTTCCGCGTGGGGGCGTTTCCTGGGGGCCCCCAGATGATCTGGGGGGTCCTGGGGGGCAGGCTTAAAATTTTGCAAACCGACTTTTTGGACAATTTTTTTATTCCAGACCGTGTTTCCAACTCAACTCAAGATTATTCATCGCGCAATATGTCAAAAATTCCCCGCAAACGCTAATAACAATAATTTAACTAATATTACTGACAACTTACCAGAAGTTGAAAGAAGCACAATATCTATAATTAAAACTGTGATTAATATACGTATATTTTATATATTATTCACAGCTTCAGTTTATCACAAGGCTCAGGCGGGTTGAACTTGCTACTGCAAGGTACTTTAGAATGCTGTAATGTACGTTTCAAACAAACAGGAAAAGGTGAAATTTGGAACCGTAGTGTAGGCAATTGCAACTTTCAGAGCGACACCAGTTTGAAGTTTCAGGCTGACTAAACTTTCTTGTTCAATCCAGCAGGGTGCAATCGGATATTCGTTTCCGTTTGTGGTAAAAATCAGTGTTCGTTTCCGTTTCTGTTATAGAAGTAACGAAGATTTTATGGTATTATTACGTTCAAAATTAGTTATAGATCACGTATATATCTCGCAATTTTTTGTTACATATTTGTTGCAATGGTTCGAAATGAAATAAGACTTATAAAATTCATCTAAAACCTTAAGCATTTCGATGCATTCGTCATTATGCACCGTTTTCCGTTTCCGTTATTTTGATTACTAGCCGTTTCCGTTATTTCTGCAATCCGTTTACACCCTGCAATCCAGAAATTACTGTATTTGCAAAACAAACTTTTTCAACGCTTCGAGCGTTAAATAAGTTATTTGAGGTCCAGGGCCCGAGCAGCCACCCGCATACCCTTGTTTGGGGACCCCCCGCCCCGCGTGATTCTTTTTATGACTTCTCACCCTACAAAGACCTTAAAGTAACCAACAGGTTGCAAAAATATTAATTTTTTCGCTCGCTACACTTACTGGCCTGCAATTTTAATTTTACGTATAATACCAGTCGTAGTGGGACTACATGTATTTAGCGAAGCTCGAGCATACTTAATTTTTTAATCAGTTTTAATCAGTCGATTTAAAAATTTCATGCTTATAAAGCACAAACGCATATTTTTCCCGCCTACTTTCTTCTAGTTGCCGACTTCGCTGTTACAAGGTTATAAAGCACGTACACACACGTTAAGTGAAAAAAGCACTGCACCACTCGTTACCTAAAAACTACAAACCCTGAACTTCATCGACTACTTCGATGTGGTTGCCTCCAGGGTGATCCAGATATATTGCATACGAAGTGGCATTAGATGGATGGTGATTTGGATGGTAATAGTGCCATTTACGCTGGAATACAGTGTTGTGATTTGCTTGATGCTGGAAGCTACCCGATGTAAAAATAGCAATCGTGCAATTCAGAAATGTTGCTGCCAAGAGAACTGTTTCTTCATTAGCCCAGTTTAAATCTTCTGCCATTCGCTTTACTTCATGAGTGCTCGGTGGCACTGGAAATTGCTGGCAAACTTCCGGGTGCAATATTCCAAACTTTGCAAACAGCTGTCGCAGCTGCCCATGATTGTCCTGGTGGCCAAAGGTAGCCTGACTGATTGCGCAATAGAAACAGTTGCCGTCACTCGAAATAGTATTCTCAATGCGGCGATCGCAAATGTAACACTACGCAATTACTATGGGCTCGAACCACAGATTCGATATCAACCATTCCGATATTCACATTGCGCCAGCTTAATCGAGGTTTATTCCTGGCACAATAAATGTGTACTGCAAGTCGTAAGTGAAGGACACCTTATGTGCAACAGTTAATGGAACATATCGATGCGTTTCTTCGTCATGCAATGGACCTCTTGTCGTAGTCGTGGTTGTAACTTGATTGGCACGTCTCTTATGGGGGTCTCGAAACAATGTGGATCCAGTTGCAATTTGCGCTGCTGGACTTGTTACAGCAGCCGCAACTAAACACGATCGTGGAAAGCATTTTTTGCTAGCTCAGTAAGCCTTTTGTCCTCTTTGAGACGTTCCTGAATTGTAGATCGACCCTTGTTCAGTCTACAAACACTGACTAAACTGATCAGGTCAAGATCTGCCAAATCTCGTACTCGTGAAGCAGCTGTGAATCTTAGGCCAGTTGTGAAATCACGAGAATCCAGATCAACCGTTTCCTTAGCTAACGCCTGCCCCTGAGATTTGTGGACTGACATGCTCCATGCTAACATCAGTGGAATCTGGATTCGTTGACAATTCGCGTGTTGAAATGAAACTCTCGTTTCAATGGAACAACAGGAAACACATTCAAGTTTCGGGCGTCAAATGCAGGACCTTTATAATGAGGAAACTCGCATAGTACGAATAGCGGGAGACCTTCTTCGTGTGCATTAGGCTCAGTATACACAATATCACGAACCCAACCCAAAATACTGTTACATAATCCCGCCCTGGTCCAAATATTAGCTGTCAACATTATCTTTGCATCAAAACAAATATCGATGTTTCGCGCTAAACTAATTGAATTGCATCGTCTCTGGTCGCTTTTTCAGATACTTTAGGTGCGTCTTCAGCTGTGATCCTATATTTCGGATGCCGCATTGATTGTAATCGATCGTAATTAAATTCTGCAACAGAAGACGGTATCTAACACAGCTGCTTCTGTAAAAGTGGCATACACTTCAGCACCTTTCAATGCGTCGTTTATACCGTCCCTGGTAAAAAGCTGATTATCAAACACTGGTGGTAGTTGACCAAAATTACCGCACAGCACAACATTAAAACCTCCAAATGGCTGATCTGCCTTAGGTAGATTAGCATGACATAACCTGTTGTTCACCTGTGAAAGTAGTCGCCGACCAAGCTTTTGTTGAAGTTGTGATAACACGGCTCCACTCAATGATTGATGCTTGCCCTTTGGATTTATTCACAGACACGAATCAATGGTTTCGCCACCAATATTCAAAGCGGCCTGGCACGTTGTAACCATAAGAAGACATAATTAGAAAACTCTTTCCGGTGCCAGTAGCCCCATTCACAAACGCATTGGCAAAGATGAATGCTACTGAGATAGTATCCGATGGTACACAGACTTTTGCAAATCATTTATATAATTTTTCAGACTCGTAGATTGACAGATCTTCATCAGCAACCTCCTCGTCCTTGTGCTGCTCTAACCACTGTTGTGCATATTCGTATAGTTTTTTGTTTTCAACCAAACCATTTACTCCAATCTATATCAGCTTCAACAGCGTCAGTCCCGCAGGGAGCTGTGCCAGCTGCCAGGTACATCCATTCGTCAACAAGAGCACCCTGGAGGCTATGAACTTCTTCAACTTCTTCAACAGGTATATTCTGCTGATGTTCAACATCTTCAAAAAAACTATTGTACTCTGCTAAACCACTGTTGTTCTGAAATTGGGTGTACGCTTCTTCGTAAGTGTCGAACATACCACCACTGTTATCTTTCTTCCTCAAATCTTCCGTGGAATGACACGGTTTATAACATAGTAAATAATTTCGGCAATATACTTCGCGAGCTTCTCCAGTTGCCTTTTTATTCAATCGTGGATGTACTACGACAATTGCGGGTTTTTCGTTTGGCTTATATTCGCCTTTCTTTGTTTCGTGCAGTGTCTTCCAAAAATCAATTAGACAAAACCTGTCATGCTCTTTCGGTCGGTCGAAGTATTTGTCAACTAAATTTCCAACTGTGCCGATTTCATCGTATTCGCTTTCACCTAGTTTCAATTGACGCATCCCATTCAAAAATAGCTGCACAAACTTTCGTGAACAAATAGTTAGAGGAATGTCCATTAAAAGATGCATTGTTTCCTGCGCGCCATAATCCCGATCCGCAATTGTTTTCAGCAAAAGCTTTTGCGCGATTTTCTGGGCCGGTGCAACGGGATTCACGTTCTTGATCAGGCCGTTCATTACCCTGTTTAAGTTGTCTGATCTAGTTTCACACTTGGAAGCGTATTTGGCAACGTAGTTCACAGTTTTGTCGCGAGACACAATAGGTTGAAAGTCCATATTTGCACGATGAACTTGAAGAATCAATGGATTATAAGAGTTTAACAGCTCATCGTTTCGTTTACTGATGAACTCATAGTCTTTTTTTCCGTCTGTTTCCGTAACTTTTATACACGATTGTTCTTGCTTCTCTTTTGGAAAGTTAAACCGGCATATCATCTCTCCTTTAACCTTGCGGAGACAGGATTTATGACCAACATGCCTCTGACAAGCTTCAAGCAGCCGAAATAAATCAAGTTCTTTCTTATCTTCAGTGATTCCACTTAGAAGCATAGCACTCGGTTTTTCGCTTTCCCGATAAGCTGCAAATTGCGATAAAACGTGACCACTGTTGTCTCGCCCAACATTCACTGTCGAACAAAGGTTGTCAAAGTAGCCCACCACTTTCTCAATTTCGAAATCATCACCACTATCCATCGCCGCTAAAACATCTGGTGCTCCTCTTAACCAAGCCAAACCATGCAGATGAACCGACCCTCTATGCTGAAATTCAAACCTTGCCCAATAGTCCTTTAAATCAATTCTGTGATCTCTAAACACCGTCTTTAACAATTCCTGAACTCGAAAGTGAAAAAAGTAAACACATAGAAGTGGGTTTTCTTGTATAACTATATTTCTGTTCAATCCTTCGTTATTAATTAGACGACGGAGATCAGGCCAGTATGTGTCGGCGGCCGAAAGCGTAAAGAAAACCGTTGGTAACGCGCCTATTTGGTCAAGCATTGCAATCAGTTCGTTTCGCTTCTTCATCCAAAACGACCTCGTTCCCGGCAACTGATGCCCGAATCGAACAATTTTTTTGGCAAGAGCCACCCGATCCTCAGTCGACATGTGTTCCAAATCTTCTTTTTGCAAATTTTGATCTTCAGGATTTTGCTGCACAAAAAAAGAACCTGTTCCCAATGCTCTCCACCTTAATACCGTATTCAACGCAAAATATCGGAATCGCGGATGCTTCGCAAATCGCCTGTCGCGATGTTTCATCAAGTGACGAAAATAAGCCAGAATTGTTATCTTCTCCCTCTTCAATCCGTCATGATCCATGAAATCAGGCTTGCCGTCGGGAAAAAGCGTTGGAAATGCCATTGGTATAAAACCTGGTGTCTTAAACTCATCAATGGGGTTCAGCAAATCAATCACTGGACCTTTGACCACTCTTGGACCTAAAGCCACGTCATCGAGGGCACTTTCGACAATATCCTTTTCCCGTCGCGAAACCATATTGTAAGGACAAAATGTCAGGTCTAATAAATCGTCGTTTTCTTCTGGGTCATCGATACTATCCAAATTTATTTGTGTTCTAGCGTTCTGCATCGCGGCTTCTTCAGCATCGTCGGCTGCATTGTCAGTGTTGGATTGAACATCATCTTTTCCATGTCCCGTGGACTCCTGGCAAATTATCTGTTCCGGCTGTGGATCAAACTCATCTACAGTGACCAAATAATCAAGCACTTCTTCATTGATGGTAATATCTTCGTACCATCTGTTGTTTTCCTTTAGCCAAATCAAGGCATGTCTAACCTTGTCGTGTCTGATCTTGAAATCAATCGTGTCGCATCCTCGAGATTGGTTTTTAACCACCAAAACTTCTAATTCAGACAAAGCTGGAGGAAGAGACTGGGCAAACTCCGCTACGTCTTGAGGGAAGCAGATTATGTGACCTCTATATCCAAGCTGGCCTCCTGTAGGCATTCGGTATACAGTCATGAAAGGACGGACACGTGCGATCATCATTTCTTCAATCTGAGATAGGCCAATCAGTTGTTCAGGAACATCACTCGGTACCATCCCGTTTCCTCGACTGAACCTCTTCGGATTGCTTCTGTCTTTTGCGCATCTGCTACACTCACCTTTTAAAGATATCCACATGTTTGGAAATGATTCGTTACAAACAGTACATGCCTCTTCTGAGATGCTCATCATTTGATTGTAGAAGCAGTCTGCTAGAGATCCAAAACAGGAGTTATTGATTTGTTCATAAACTGGGACCGACACGCTCCGCTCGCCGCTTGCTGCTGATGTCGCTCGTGATGTACTACTTCTTCGCCTGTATCGTTTTTCTGATGTTTCCAACGCTCGCTTGTGAGGCTGCTGATCCGCTCGTGACTTCCGTTTTCGAGAAGCATCTTTTTGTCGTTCGTTTTGTTTAATAGACGTGCCTTCATTCTGTCGCGCAACCTGCTTTGCAGCAGCATTCTGTATACGCTCCTCTGTTTTTTCCGGTGTTGTTTTGCCTTGTCGTAGAATCTTTCTTGCTGTGGCATCTTTTGCCCGATAATTGGCCTTATCCTGCGAAGTCTGAGCTTGTCGAGCAGTATTTCGTGCAGCCGTGTTCTTCGTGCGCTCCTCTGTTTTTTCCGGTGTTGTTTTGCCTTGTCGTCGAATCTTTCTTGCTGTGGCATCTTTTGCCCGATTATTCGCCTTATCCTGCGAAGTCTGAGCTTGTCGAGCAATATTTCGTGCAGCCGTGTTCTTCGTGCGCTCCTCTGTTTTTTCCGGTGTTGTTTTGCATTGTCGAACAATCTTTCTTGCTGTGGCATCTTTTGCCCGATAATTGGCCTTATCCTGCGAAGTCTGAGCTTGTCGAGCAGTATTTCGTGCAGCCGTGTTCTTCGTGCGCTCCTCTGTTTTTTCCGGTGTTGTTTTGCCTTGTCGTAGAATCTTTCTTGCTGTGGCATCTTTTGCCCGATTATTCGCCTTATCCTGCGAAGTCTGAGCTTGTCGAGCAGTGCTTCGTGCAGCCGTATTCTTCGTCCGCTCCTCTGTTTTTTCTGGAGTTGTTTGGCTTTGTCGTAGAATCTTTTTTGCTGCGAAATCTCTGGCTCTGCGTTCTGCTTTCTCAGGTGTGGTTTGAGCTTGCCGCACAGCCTTCTTTGCAGTAGTATTATGTTCTCTCTCCATGCGTTTTTCTGGGCTGGACTGGCTTTGTCGCTTTTCAATTTTACGAACTTGATCTTTCTTTTTTTGCAGGTACGCTGATTTTCTTTTTTTCGCCATAATCTGCAATTATGGCGTTTTACCATTTCAAAGAATAAAGTAATATTCTCTTATCATGAGTTAATTATATCACCAAATTCATATTTCAATCAGTTGCAGCAATATTGTTTCAAAATACTAAGGAACAATGTACAACTCTAGTATAAATATCGGTATCGCTATTTCACAGTATCGGTCCAACGCTTTTAAAGTTTTTCCGTGGTAAAATCAAGCACTGCATACCGATGTAATACGTATATAAACTAAGGAAATCACTCACTCTATAAATTGTGAAATATCCAGTTGATTGTGCACAAACAACGAAGACACACTGTATAACAAAACACAACGTGCGCGCCAAATTAAAACGACAAAATACGCAATGTATACTTGTGGAATAACTTATGTAACACCAATCAATATAAAGTTATTTTACCTGATCTAAATATCAAATGTCAAAATTTTAACATTTTCGTCGTTGTGTGCTAATACACAATCGTAACGTTAATTTGTATAATTCGACATACGTAATACCGAGTACGTAGAAAACTATTTCGCACATCTGGAAACTTAAAGGAAACTTTTCAGTAACTCTAATAATCACTGAAACATGCAAAAAGTCCTAATTTAGGCTTATAAACTATGCTAATATGCAAATTAGCTATTAGCTAACTATTCCATTATCGGTTTTGAGGGTTTGTAGACAATTTATTTAGATTCCGCGCACCGAAAAACCCATTATTGCTGGAATTAGATTGCTGGTATCCCTAATAATTAGTGATATATTGTAATTAGGCTTATAAACTGTGCTAATATGCAAATTAGCTATTAGCTAACTGCTCAATTATCCGTTTTGGTGATTTGTAAACAGTCTAGGCAGATTCGTCGCACCCAAAAACCTCCAGTAAATCTTAATAATTATTTAAATAATTTAAAGTCCTAATTTTGCTTGGTCAATTAAGCTAATATGCAAATTAGCTATTAGCTAACTATTCCATTATCGGTTTTGAGGGTTTGTAGACAATTTATTTAGATTCCGCGCACCGAAAAACCCATTATTGCTGGAATTAGATTGCTGGTATCCCTAATAATTAGTGATATATTGTAATTAGGCTTATAAACTGTGCTAATATGCAAATTAGCTATTAGCTAACTGCTCAATTATCCGTTTTGGTGATTTGTAAACAGTCTAGGCAGATTCGTCGCACCCAAAAACCTCCAGTAAATCTTAATAATTATTTAAATAATTTAAAGTCCTAATTTTGCTTGGTCAATTAAGCTAATATGCAAATTAGCTATTAGCTAACTATTCCATTATCGGTTTTGAGGGTTTGTAGACAATTTATTTAGATTCCGCGCACCGAAAAACCCATTATTGCTGGAATTAGATTGCTGGTATCCCTAATAATTAGTGACATATTGTAATTAGGCTTATAAACTGTGCTAATATGCAAATTAGCTATTAGCTAACTGCTCAATTATCCGTTTTGGTGATTTGTAAACAGTCTAGGCAGATTCGGCGCACCCAAAAACCCTTTAATGCCAAAATTAGATTGCTTCTAACTGTAATAATTAGTGAAATATTGTGGAAAGTCCTAATTTAAGCTTAATTAATTATGCAAATTAGCCTGTAGCTAATAAACGGCTTACACTTTTAAAACCCCAATGCGAGGTTAACACCCCTGGATAATTAGCTTTCAAACAAAAAAAAGTTTATCAAAATCGGTTCAGCCGTTCCTGAGATTCTTTTCGGACGGACAGACGGACAGACGGACAGACGGACAGACGGACAGACGGACGGACGGACATCCACCTTTCGACCCCCAAGCACAAAACATAAAACGCTTCGCGAAACTCCGAGCTTCGCTCGTCGTCGCGCGCCTCGGGCTCCACCGTTTCGGCTGTGGGTCGATTGTGTATCTCGTCCGCTTATGTGCTCCCTTTACGGGCTTTTCTTTCCCTCGTCTCTCGCGCTTTTCTCGCGCATCTCTGTGACATGCGGTGGCAGTGCGGTGGGTAGTGCGGTAGTAGGGTTGTTGATATGCGCTTTACGTGAGGTTTTGTTGCGTGTACAGATATGTATCTTGGATAACTATGGCCTCGGAAGGGGGGGGCGAAGTTGTAGCTGCGTACGTTTTGGTATTTGAATACCGGTTATTCGTATTATATTCGAACTAGTCGTCCGGCGGGGGCCGGATTTTAAGTCTCCGGCCCCCGCCCGGGAATTTTGATTTTCCTGGCTTGGTTTTGTTTTCCCCCGCCCCCCAGATACGTATAGTGCGTTTATTTTTATTTGGTTTACGATTGTGTGCGGAAGTTTGTGGGTGTGGGCGTTTATTATGATCCTGCATTCAGATATTTACGTATATATGTAGTATTATTATTGTTTTAGAAACCTTGCGTTGAATGCAAGTATTCTGGTTCTTCCCGTTGGGTTTGTTTAGGGAATAAAGATGAACTGTGTTTGAAAGTATTTTGTGGCGAAAGAGCGAATGATCACGGAACAGCACACTGTGAGGTATGCATATGTTTGCATAAACTTGATTTAATTTCTTTATTAAAGTAGCAGTTTGGAGTGAAATATTGTATTCTGATATTCAATAAAAATATATAAATCTTTATTTCAAAAATGAATTTTTCCGTTGTCTTGACTCAAGGTTCAATTATATTATAAGAGTAACAAATGCTTACAGTTTCTAAAAACTTCCGTTTTTAATTTAAGATATGTTTACTTTTTTATCAGTTTTTTGTTTTATCAGTTTAACTTTGTATGTGGTCCGTTTGGTATATTACGCATTATCCATGCTAAATTTATTTCAGGGATCTGGTCATTTGTTATCGTTACAAGCCAGTAAATGGCGCGTTTGGTGCCATGCGTGTCAATCTGAAGTTTTGTTGGATTCGAACGTGCCCGAGTGGAAACTAGGAACTCGGTTATCCAAAAGATACGCGGAGCGCGTAGCATCGAAGACAGCAACTCTGTCTGGGGCAACCGCAGGTCGTGGTTTTGGACACAGCCGGCCGTGTGCCAGTCGACGATTGCCATTGACAGATGAGGATGGTTACACGTTGCTTAACGAGCGGGGCGACACTTCTGATGAAGATGCGGTACCTAAGCAGCATGAACGCGTTGTGCCGCTGGCAGGTTTAAAGCAAAAGTCCACGAATGATAAAGCTGTTGTTATTGCCCCAGACGAAAGGTAAATGTAATCAAACTACTGAAATCCGTTGGATTCTGCATTTCTACACTGCTCGCCGTCGTCCACAGAAGCACGTTTCCTCGCGTCACAAATACAAGTAAATTTCAAAATCGATGTCGAGCAGTGCGTGAGATGACTATAACACAGCTGTAATATATGAAGCTTTAAAAATAAAATTTTTATATAAGAGCTATAACCTGAAAACTTAAGTTGAAATCCAGTTAAGACATGGCATGCATTTAGGGGTCACAATGGTTTTTATATAGTTGTAGAAATTTCCTACAGGTACCGGTTATAAGTCCAACTTGAGACTGTGATTATTGCGGCGAATAATGCATTGGCTTACTGTTTTTTAGAACAGAACAGTACGCGGCTTCTTGCGGCGACGTTCAGATTCCATCTTTTGAAAACGATGAACAGTTGGATACCCATAAGGCAGCGGATGCTGTTACAGTAGAATTATTTGCCTCTCATAACGGGCCTGGTGGTGGTGTAGGACCCCATATCAAAGGTAGAGAGTATAACGATCGTGAAAGGCCAACCGCAATTCCGGACGAAGTTGAAAATCCTGACTACGATGAGCAGAACGGCGCACGTGGTGAGTATTGGGGAAATTTAGGTTTGAAGAAAAAATTGCGTGAATATTGACTGTCTGTTCGGCGGAGTACGACCTTATATTTGGGCCTGCTTAAAGTCGACATCTAACTCCGGTATGCTACATTGATGGATATTCATTGTTGAAATGTTTAATATACCTCTTGTCTTGTTAAACTATTTATTTGCAAAATAGCAATATTTCGCAGGAACTTTTGTTGGAAGCGATTGAAATAAGTATATATACCAAGAAACGCAGTTGATATTGAAAACATTGCATCTTATTTTGCTGATCAGTGAGAAGTGTGGTGCTTTATCTGATGAAATAATAAAATGCTGAGTAACTTTTTGAGACAACGTTGGACAATGATTTTTGATGTTTAGTACCTAGTTTACGCGTTACTAAATAGAGAAACCGCACAAAGTCCGACAACGTAGTTTATTTATAGTTCGTGTGTTAATTATTTGCTTGTTTATTTGTAGTAATTTCCACATGGTTTCTATGCATCATTGTGTTGAAAAATTGATCTTTATGCGTAACAGGTCAGTGATTCACTAAATAATACGGTATTTTAAGGTTTGACTGGTTTGCGCAATCTTGGCAATACATGCTACATGAACGCTGCACTACAAGCGCTAAGTCACTGTGAACCGCTCACCGAGCATATGCGGTTGTTTGAAATTCGAACTAGCAATAGCGGCGGCAGTACTGGAGCAACGGCAGGTCAAATAGACTGCAATACGTCACAACGAAGCGCCAGTGTGTCTGCATCTAATACGCCATCTGGAATCGGGTTAGCCTATCAGAGGCTGGTGCGCCAACTTTGGTCACCGAAAAAGCTTACTATGTTGTTCCTATAGGCGTGTTATACTGCGTACGCAATGTTTTTCCGATGTTTCGTGGCTTTGCCCAACAGGTTAGTTTTAGCTAGGGATTAAACAGTGCAGGTTAAGGGAGAAGTGTGAAAAACCGAGCCGTCGCGCTGCGTATTTCTTTGCTTATTTCAGTAGTGAGTTATGTTGGTTTGATAATATTTGCCGAAGTTAGT